>JASDQU010751078.1:0-14062 GCA_032191745.1 Picea mariana | reverse complement strand
AAAGGGGAAGAGAAACTTCATAAAAGGAAAACTTCATAAGAGGAGTTTTGTATATGAAGTTAGTGTGTTGACCTCAATGACAAAGGGGGAGATTGTTGGAAATATTGTCATTGATGTCAACAGTCGAAGCAATGATCTGTAATGATGAAGTATATCACATGAGATTGTCAATGATGTAAACATGTATATCAGTCAGCAGAAGATGTCAAACAGTGTGTAGAGATCGAAAGAGAAAATAGGGGAAGCGAATAATAGAAAGATCAAATCTCAGAAGGAATAACACATTGCACAGAGAGGAAATCTGTGACTATTGTTGATCACTATAGGATAAACAATGATTCAATGATCAAGATCTGAAGGAAGAACAGATTGTAGAGATGTCATCAGGATCAGTGAAAAGACTAAACAGTTGATCAATGTGCAGAAAAGGTGAGAAGTGTCAATAGCCATTCGATCAAGGAAAGTGATGGTGTTGATTGTCTCATAGAACAGACGATGTTCATATGGGTGACCATGAGCTTAAGGACCGTTGGAATATCGCGACCATCGGATCAGAGCAAAAAGGACCAAAAACGGTTAGATCCAGTGGAGCTGCAAGGAGGATAAGCCCAGGAGTCAGTCAACACTCCAAGGTTTCGAAATGATCCTAGTCGTTGGAGCCAAAGGACACGTGTCAAGCAATTGGAATTTTGCTAACTCACAGATCAGGAAAGTCAAAAGCAGAGTTGCATGAACTCGTGATAAGTGAGGTCGCAACATGATTGCAGCCATCGATTAGAGGGAGAGGTCTCGACCGTTGATCTAGAGAAAATAGGATAAGTGAGGTAAATAGGTTGTGAGTTTGAATATTCGAATACCCGTCAATTGTTGGATCAAACCCAAGTTCTTTTCAAACCGTTGGATCCAAAGGAAGGTGCATGAGACAAGTTTTGAAATGATTGGGATCATCCGTTGTCAAGGAGGGCATGTGGCGAATGGTTAATGTTTCACTGACTTACAGAGTGAAGAAGTCCCGAGAAGATATGGACCATTGGATTAAAGAGGATTGTGGACCATTGATATAAAGTTTCAGATATCAAGAGTTGGAGGTGTTAGTGGTGGCTCACATTCAAACACGCAATATGTGAATTTGCGATTTGATCATAGTCGTCAATCAAAGGGAGAATGAGGACCATTGGATTAGGACTGTTGTTGGCATACCATGTCAGCAGACTACATCAGCAAGGACACATGGCGCAATCAGACATAGACAAGTGTCAATATGATTCAACATTTTAGGTATGTGCAGATCACAAATCAGAGTGACACATGGAAGCTACTCGACTAGTGACACATCATCAAGTGACGTAAGAAGTTACGTCACACCAGGAGTTGTACTTCGGGAATTTCATCACTAAACAAGTGTCGAAAGGCCAAAATCACGAAAATCCAAAGTCGCAAAGAGCCGAAATGATGAAAGGCCGAAATCGCGAAGAGTCGAAATCACGAAGAGCCGAAGTGCCAAAGTGTCGAAGGGCCGAAGTCATGAAGGACAGAGTCCTGAAGACCTGAAGGACAAATTTATGAAGTGGACAGGAGTCATTCGATCTGAATATCACTTCAGGAGCACTCTTGATCATCGATCCAATACAGTGTAAGGATAGCGTAAGAATAATAGATGAAGTTGCGAAGTAACTGGTGGCCATCCATCTCATTGCTTGATTAAGTCATAGACATCGGATTTAGAAGTGAAAGAATGAGTGTAAGGTCAAAGCTGACCGTTGATCTATCTTCGCAAATATAAACGTGAACCATCCAATTGTTTCGGCGATATCGTAACGTAGACCCGAAGATCAAAGTGCCAAAGTTACGACAATGGTCCATCTCGTCAGAAGAATGAATCGTGGTCATTGAATTGATAAGTTCTCATGTGCTCGTCTTGCCTAACGTGAGGTCACCGTTGTTGGTCATATTGGTAAAGATATTTGAAAGGGTAGATTGTAATACGTCACTTAGATTAATAAGCCTGTGGTTCTGGGCCTATGGTCATATGAACTTGCTTTGAAGGGAGCGCCTCATAATAGATTTCATTCAACAGAAAGTTACACCAGAACAATACAGAGAATAGATAAATGATCAAAGATGATCTGTTGGTGAGCCGAGAATGCAATAGAAACATGAGTACGATCTAATGACTCGACCCATGTATGTGATCAACTCATGACAAAAATGAACCGATACACAGTCATGATTAAAAGAGAATAAATCATGAAAATATGAATAAAGAATAAAAAGAAAAAATGATATTAATTAAAGTTTAGATTATCATTTTAAATGAAAAGGTACAATGGCTCAAATAAAGGGACACGATGTTTTAAATTTCACACCAGTTTGAAGAATATATAAACGATAAAAGTAGTGAGAAGATAGTGTCTTTGAGGTTCATATTAGAAGATCAAAAGAAGGAGAAGAGTCCAAGATGAAGAAAAATTTCATTCTAAGATGCCTGTCAATGTCTTATTGAAAATAAAGAATAGACGAAAATAGAGCAACAATTATGAAATCCAATACTTGATACAAAAGACCATACAAGCAAAGGTTGCAACAGACAAGTAGAAGTTACAAAAAATGGCTGCATGAGTCAAATTCGATGAAGAGCAGAAGAGATTGAATTTCATTATAAAATAATGGTAGTTGGGTGGTGCAAGGGCAGGTTGGAGCCTATAGGGGAGTAGGTGCTTCCTTGGTAGTGGTAGCTGACTAAGCAGGGGGTCGAAGCCTCCTACCAGTTGGTACTGGTGAAAAGAGGGAGTTGGTGCTTCCTTGTCAGTTGTAGCCAACTAAACAGGGGGTTGTAGACTCCTACCAGTTGATGCTGGTGAACAAGGATGTGGGTGCATCCTGATCAGTTGGTGTTGATAGAAAAGGAAGAATATCTTCCTTCTATGTAACATGTAAAACAAATTTTGCAATTAATAGAAAATAGTTTGTGGTTTTCCCTATTGGGTTCCACGATAAAATATTATGTTCATAAGGGTTTGTTGTTCATCATATATCACTTAATTGAATAATTAATATGTGTGCTTAATATGGATGAAGTTAAAAAGAAAAAGTAGGCAATACTGATTCACCCCCCCCCCTCAGTATTGTCGGATATTCCAACATACTTATCTTCCCAGATACAATATTTGTGACCTCAAGAAAGAACCTGTTCACGAGTCTAAATTCGCCCAACAACAGTAAGGGATACTCCCCGATACACGGTCCCAACTAGAATATGCACCATTTGAATTATGAGTCCCATCCAGAATTTGGCTCGACTTCTATTGTTACTATTTTGGGGATTTTTTTCCGATTACATTCTGGTTTACTAATGAGGATTGATGATGAGTGAATATGCAATGAAAATATGTTGATGAAGACTATGTATTGAAAAAAAACTAATATATTTCTAATATACTCTAATCTATCCTAGCTAGGAGCACGCTAAAGTAACCGACAAGTTGTAAATGAAACCAAATTCTACATAAAATTCCACACAAATAGATGAAATAGAAGAGAAGAACCATAAACAAGTGCATGCAAATATATATAACCAGAACAGTCTAAATTATATCAATTCATGCATTAACAACTCAACAATATAAATACTTAAATATATTCTAAAAAACACTTTAAAACTATAGAATAACATAGAGTGCATAAGATTTAATCTATAAGCAAGAAAGCATCCTTATATTCCATGTGAACCACATTCATCTCTGCTAGAAATAATTCAAATCATATATAGATTCAAAAAAAAAAAATCCTTCTTCATAAAACTCGCCCTGAGGGCTTCTCAATATTCATTAACAAAGTATATGTTCTCAAAATAGTTCTTGGGTCTATACATTGCTTGAAAATACAAAAGTCCTTTACACATGAGCCTCTACTCTTTCTTATACAATTCTCAGTAACTGCTAAGTGACTCTTTTCCTTCATCTTGAATATTTTGTTACAAAATAGTTCAAAATTCCTATTTCTTAGTGATAAGTGTACAATAAGGAAAAAATTGAGATCAGTTGGGAAAAAGACAAAATACAAAACATGTGTTAGCATTCTCTAGACACTATTTTTTCTTTATTCAAGGATTTTTTTCTCTGATGTCTTTTGTCCATATTTATAGTTGATCATATAAGGATCTGATCCTTATGTAAGTTAAACGTTCCAAATATACATTGTTTATGGCCACATTGTCTTTAAGGTTGCTCATGTATTTTATCAGTGTCGCCATGAATGCTTGTATCATGGTGTGCAATTTTACAGGTTGTAGTAAGTGTTCGTATTTGAGATATATGGATATTGTAGTGGATGCTTCGACTATTTCTTTTCTTTAATTTGTGCTATCATGAACCTTGTATACTAGCTCTTAAGTTACTATATTTTTCTCAAGCTCATCTAGCCTAGGTAGTCGACTACTCTTGATCAATTCTTGCGCAACTTTATGTATCTTTGAGAATATTTCCATTGATTTGGTAACCTCCTTATATTCCCTTTTCCATACCTATTGGAAATGGTCTACTACATACAATTATTATGTGTTTCGTTTTGATGTTGAAGGTTGGTAAAGTTCAACTGGTGGATCAGGATTTTCTAGGATCCATTTATCAATGTTGGTGATGCCTTCATGGATCGTGTTGTACTTTCTCAATTTTGTCTGTATTTGGTTATTTTTCTCTGTTATGGTAGAAATTTCTTAATGGAAGAGGTGAAGGTGAGCATACATGTCTATGATAGCCTCTTCCAGTTCTTTCCTAACCTTCTCAACACTAGATTTGAAACTTTTTAGTCTTCTTTCACCAATTCTTACTTGGTGGAGCCTTTCCTCCAACTCTCTCATCCTTGCTTCTTTCTCTGCATTTTGATGGAATAGTATCCGAAAGTTTTCCTCATTAGAATTCATGAATGAAATTCCAGAAGTAGTAGTTTCTATTGGATTATCTCTTACATATTATGTTACAGGAACGTGTGTGGTAACTGAGACCAATGTTCCTTCAGTTGTTGATACCTTATTCAGTTGTTCTTGCACTATTTTGTAGGTATTGCTTTCATAACTGAAGCTTCTCAAGTCGAGTACTTTAATTGGTTGGAATGGTTCCCAGAGTCCTAGTACTAAGCCACTTCCTGATATATCTATGCCCATGTATACAGTTGACACCTCTAGGATATTTGTCTCCATCAGGTCAGTGTCACTACCTCTTTTTTCTGCATCCTTCTGTTGTATTTCTACTTTAGTTGCCTCTTTGGCTTCCATTTATTCTTCTTCTGCTACTTCTCTCTCAACTTCTTCCATGCTTTCTTCTTATTTTTGTTTTATCTCCATTTTGGTTGCATCTCTTGATTCTGCATTAGCTTTGGCTTTGACCTTATCTTCCTCAATCTTCCACTTTTTCTTTGTAGTGTCATTCTTCTTCTTGTGGACCTTTTCCTTCTCTCTTATTTTCTTGTCATATGGTGGCTCCTCTTCCTCTCCTGCTGATCCCGAGTGTATTGAGGTGGAGGTGTGGGGTGATTCTTCGGTCACTTTCTCTTCTACTTTCTTTTGAGATTCTTCTCTATCTCTTTATTCATTTGTGATTCTCCCTTTGCGTTGGCCATGCATGTTGAAGATTTCTTCATCGTAGGTTGATGAATTCTGATGTACTTCTTCCTCCTCCAAAATATTCATTGTGTATTCCCAGGGTAGATCAATTTTGTTGAAGTGGTCTCTCACAATATTGTTGGGATCATGTCTTTGAAACCATTCTTCTCCGAAGTGGTGATATAATAGGGTGTTTACCTCTTCTTGAGTCTTCTTGGTAATTTAGAAGAAGTAGTTTCCAACATATAGTGGTAGTGCTGGCCAGATTTCCTTCTTTACTCGATACAACATTCCACCTACCTCATGTATTATGGTTAGGTATGCAACCTCCTGGAGCACGAGCTTGTTAGGAAAAACATGATAGAAAAGATGAGGGGAAATTCATCATACCATACACTCTTGTATAAATGTTGTGTCCCATGAGGTACCAATATCCAATTATCCTTATGATTGCTATTGGTTTTTCATTCATGCAAGTGGGTGTGGCATAAAATATGAATTCATACAAAGGAGCCAAAAAATGCTCACATATATTTTGGTACTCTGTCTGATACTTGTCCATCCAGAGCACTTTGTAGTATACATGGATGGTCGGGTATGCTAGATACTATTCCCATCCCATCCTAGGATATTTATGGGCCACACACATGATGTCCAAGATATATGAGGACATGTGAAATCTCGGGAATGTTCCAAGGCTCCTTTAACCTCAAAAATTACCACTATAATATTTTATGATATGATATCATCCCAATTGAATGATACTCCCTCATTTGCACAGTAATATATCAAAGGAATATATGATAGATGGAATTGGGATGCATCTGGATCACTATATAGCTTGCATAACATGGCTAGTGGGTACTAATAAGGTATTCTTAGAGAGCTTGTTGGGTATCCTCCCTTGGGCCTTTGCTTGAACTATTTGTCATCCTTGTATCATTTTGGAAACAAATCCTTGGGAGTGTATTCAAACTCAATGAGGCTCTTTTTGTACAACTTCTTAGTCCATCTCTCAATGTGATAGATTTTCTCTAGAAATTTAGGCCTCAAAAAAGCTATGGGATCTTTTCTTTCATTACAGACGTATCTACCATTCACATATATATTCTTCAAAATCCAATTGATGGAATCTGAACAAGGGAAAACATCCAAGTGGGTTGTTACTCTGAATATGCCAATCTTTCCGATGTTTTTGAATACTTGAAGTTCATCCTGTTCTTCGGCTTCAGTGGAGAAGTTAGATTTCTTGAACAAGTGATATACTTCTCCCCACTTTAGTGTTTCCCCGTCCTTTTCTAGGAGTCCTGCTATGTCATCATACGTGGAGATAATCACTTCTAGTTCCCCTTTAGTTTGTTGGTTGCTACCAGAGGCCTTGACCCCAAGTGATTTAATTTTTTTCTTCTTTCGTTGGGACATATTTGGACTTGAAATAAAAGGCGTTCTTAGTGCTGAGATTAAAATTGAAAATAATACAAAGTTGACTATAGTTTGAAATACCAAAAGACTCATTTGAACTGTCACTAGGAAGGGAGTCGTTGTCTGAGAATGATGAGATGATGGAAGGCGTGTTGAGTATGTTTTTGAAAGTTTTATGAGGAAAGGGTAAACATTGTACTTAAAAGATGAAATCCTAGGTCTTGAGGTTAACTCCTCTAATAGAAATTGGAGAAGTTGATAAAAAAATTCCTATTGTACTTTGAACAATTTAATATGAGGTGCTCCGATGTGAATAAGAGAAGTTAGTGTTAAGGCCTCCGAAAGTATTGGGAAAGTTTTTTGAGAAATATCTGGTGTGTTATCGGTAGAGTCAGTGTCAAATCCTCTGATAGCGCATCAAATAAGTTGAGCTCAAAATTTATGAATCATGGATTATGGGAAGGGAATCGACGCAATTCCTAGGAACTCCTCTGAATTTTACTCCTGCTATGTTGACGATGGAATTGCCTAGTGAGACTTGTGGAGATATTTCAATCTTAATTCACTTGGTTGACTTAGGCTAGTCTCAGGGGAAAAGTATGGATAACCTTAGATTGTTAGGAAGAGTGGTCTCGATGGTCATGGTCGTGTCAAATTTGGGGAGGGTTAGGGAATTATGCTAAATGGGCATAGTACCAATGATTGACTAGCTTCATTCAAAGGCAAGACCCCGGTGAAGGGTTTGGTTTGGGGATTTTTTTTTTTTTTCGTTCAATCCTAGAGTCTTGGTGAAAGGGAAATGTAGAACTAGAGGGAGAAGGTTGATAAGAGGGTAGTTGTGGAAATATTGGGTATAGTTACAAAAAAAAAGAAACAAAATACAAAGATATAAAAACCTAACCCTAGCAAGAGGCAATGCATTGTGGCTTACCTGGAAACACACTGCCACGTGGTAGACCACAAGAGTTTGACGGTGTGAAAGAGAGGGTTCGACGCATTCTTTGTCTCGAGAGAGAAATCCTTTAACTCTTAGTGAAATGGTGAGAAGGATGGGTCAATCAATGAATATATAGGAATCGACAAATTTCAACATTTAATGCCATTGGTTAGGTATTTATGATCACAGAACTTGTGATTAAGTACTTCGATATACATTGGAGGACTTTGTGGGAAGTCCTCCAATGTGTAACGGATAAATTTCCACAAAGTGTTCCAAGCGTATCTGTAAACTTGGAGGAAACTCCTTTGATGGACATCGAAGGAGTTGGAGTCAACTCCTCTGATTCCATCGGAGAAGTTGTGGAGAAGTTGTGCAATAAGAAGGTTTTCAGAGGGAGTAAGGGATATAGGAAGAAGTCTAATCGGAGAGGTTGAAAGAAAATTCTCCGATGTAAATCGAAGGAGATAAATGTAAATCCTCCGATGTACATTGAAGGAGTTAAAGGGAACTCCTTTGATGTAAATCATGGGATTTAAAGTTAACTTTTTTGAATCTCTCAAACTTGCTTAGAAAATGATTTCTTCTAGTGTTTCTTTTTCTAGTGTTGAATTAAATTAATTATTGAAAGAGTGTTTGAGGTAAAGTAAGGAGGCTAACAAGGGACTCTTTAAAAAACACATAAAAAGAAGGGGCTCCATTTCTCGAGAGGAAATTGCAATTGGATTATAAGAAATGGAGGGTTGTGGTGCCTAGCACAACAAATGGTGACACACTGGGAGAAGCCTCGAATATATGTAAGATGGTATCCACACATATTTTTTGGAAGGGTGCATTATCATGTATGTCTCAAGAGAGAAAAAAAAGAAAGGTCCCAGAGCTCATATTCTGATAAAAAATAATTTAGACGATACAAAGAAGGGGTCAACCTTACTGTAGACCATATTTCTTTTTAGTTATTTTTTATTCATATGATAAATGACAAAAGGAGGAGGTGTAGGGAGTATGATGGAAATGAAACATCTGGAATGTTGAGAATGCAAGTTATAGTGCATTTCTCTAGTATTTCCTTGATACCATCGAGCGTCCATAGTCTCAATGGAGTCACTCAGTGTCACAAGCCTTGCTTTGTTGCCAACACACAGCCATAGCCCTGATGAATATACTTGCATGTCCCATGTGATATGGAAAGGATTTCCCCAAGACTTTACATTTTATAAAATTCTATTCTCTTTTGTTTAAAGAGAGGTGGATGGGGGATTGTAGTTATCCTTTAAAGGAACTAGGGATGACACCATTGATGTTGAGATTTTCTAACTTGATTATAGATGAGTGAACTCCCTGAGTAACAGTTTCTGGAATATTGCGAACATCTTTCCCAAATCATTTTCTTTCGGTTCAAACAATATAACAATCTATTCTTAAGAAGAGGTCCATGGTTCTCTGTTTCGTGGAATTATTCTTGTATATTGATGAGCTATGTTCCACTACTAGATTTGACTTGACATAGTGAAAAACAATGCTTACACGATTAGGATGGTATGTGGAAAGACATTGTTTCATAGAATGTTCAATCTATTGACACCATATGTGTTACCATTTAAGTGTATGACCAGGACTAAGCTATTGGAAAATCAAGGAACCAAGAAGGTAGTTTTCAAGAGGAAACAAGAATATAAAAATTAAACAAACTAGACATGCTGGAAAACAAGCAAGAATAAAAAATAAGTAAGGAACAAAAAGAAAAAACTAGGAATTTATTTATGTACAAGGGAGAAACAACCTTGAAGGATAATGATCCAAATTTATTTTCGGCACGAAATGAGAGCAGAGATATAATAAAGAAATGTACAGAGATATAGTAGATATCCAATAATATAACAGAAATGTATCAGAGATGAAACCATAAACACATATATACAATAATACATGATTTCTATTAATGAAAGAAATATACAGAGATTGTAAAAATACAGAGTAAAAGACTCGCTAGAATGGTGGAAGCTTATCTCTGAGAAGAGATGTGACAACTACTCACATTCACAAGAAGATGATTACAATGAAGCTTTGAAGGCCTTTTTACAATAAAAAGGAATTCCAAAAACCCTATACATACAAAAACCTAACCCTAGGAGATGAAGCACCAAAAGTCATGTGGGCCCCATTTGGATAAGTTAGTACATCAACTTCTCGAGGTCGTAACTTTTGCATACGATCTTCATTTTAGGCATATGATAGCCCATTGGAAAGGCATCATCGAGGAGATTTTTTTTTGGGGATCAATCATGCCTTCAGCTATCATTGGGAATATCGATCCCTGAAAAACTTCATTTAGGCCCTCAAAATGGCCCCGGAAGTTAAAACCGCTAAAAATAGTAAATTTCCAAAATTGCTAGAAAATTGTTTTGAGCTAGTTGGAAAAGTTGGGTGGCCACCGATATCCATCTGGATCAGTCCTGTCTCCTTAGGAAGAAATGGTATCCATTGCATTGAGTTCCCTAGGGAGAGGAAAAAATGTTTGTTGAATCTGAATCTTGGTGAGCTGCTTGCCTTGCTGGAGACGTCATGTTGCTCGGTTTGTGGAAGGCTATCACGAACATGTGGATGGAAGGGTTGGACCATTTTAACCAGTCTAGATACATGACATTACTTTGTGTAGAAGGAATATTGACACTTTGCTACAATCTTGTTGACCTACTTCTGTTGGATAGAAGGTGCTTGGGCCGAGGCTGTAGTTGTTGTAGGATCCTTTTGTTCATCTTTTGAACAGATTGTGAAGAAGCTAAATTTTGTAGTATGAGATACTAACTTACAACACTTTTTAGGTGGAACAATAATCATAAACACCTCTATTATTCTGTAGAAATGAGCCCCCAAAGAAACAATGACATTGTGGGGTCGGTACTCATAAACAACATGGCGCTTCCACATATATGGTTGGCCCAAGAGACCATCACAGACATCCAGTGGGGAAACATCAGATAATACCTCATCCTTGAAGGGCTATTTGCCATATGGAAATCGACACTGCTGGATGACACAAAGATCTCGTCCTTGGTGAACCCACCCGATGTTGTATGGTTGCGGTGTGGTGTTGTCAACAATCCCAATTGTTTGATGACCTCTATTGAGATGAGGTTCTTCTTGCTTCCTCTATCAACAATAATATGCAGTGGGGTCCCCTTCACCCACATCTATGAATGAAAAAGACGCTCCCCCTCTTCAGGATCTATTGGTTATTCTTGTTGAATTGTTGCAGTCATGACAATAGTAGTGGGGTCTGCGTCGATGATCTGTCTTTTACCAGTATTTTCATAATCAGATTCTAAATAGGGGTTCGGCTCCTTGTATTTGATCTCATCCACCAATAATTGTTTTGAGTGACATTCATTGGTGTTGTGCCAGGGGATTTTGTGGAAATCACACCATTTTCCGGTGTCCTCCTTTGTCTTCCCGTGACTCTTCTTTTCCAGTAGCTTGGACTGGTTTTCAGGAGACTATTTTTTAGGGTCATCTTTGTCATACTTTGATTGTTTCGGATTTGCAGACACGAAATCCCATTTGTTCTAGTGCTTAAATTTCTGCTCGATTTTAACAGCATATCGATAAGCAGCACCGAGTGTTGAGATGTCCAGAAAATCCATTTCGGTTTGGATGTATCTGTGTAGAGCCCCACGGTATTTCAGAACCAAATTTAGTTTAGAGTCTTTGATACCCAGCTTGGTGCGCATGGTATGAAAGGTATTTTTGAACTCCAGAACTACTTGGCCCCTCTCTTGCTGCAGTGTGGTCTATCTCATGTACTGGTCCTCATAGTTTCCAATAGGGTAATACTATTCCTTTACCGTGTCCACAAAAAAATCCCAAGTGGGCTCGACCCCATATATTTCAGACTCCTCTGTGGAACTTTTCTCTGAATAAGTTTCCCACCAATGTTTGACATGGGGGAGAGCTTTAAGGAGTGAGAAGGTGATCTTTTCCCTGTCAAAAAAATGGTGAATAGAGAAATAATGATCTAGAATTGGATCCAGAAGCCTGGGCTAAAAAAAAAGGCTCAAAAATGAAAGTGCTCAGAATCCGAAGAAACTAGCACCATTGCTTCCGTCTCGTCTTCCTGATTCTGGACATATATTTACTTCGTCAAACGGGCTCAGTATGCGAAAGATATCGTGTCCTGTCCGAAAACCCAAACAGGCAAAAAAAGGGGATGATTGTACAGTTCGTACAGTGCCACATGGCAGGCTGATTGTACAAGCCATACGGCCATACAACTGATGTGGCATCTCCTGGACACGACATGTGGCAGGTGATATGGTGTACAATAGAAAGTTGGACCAGTCAGAAGGTGACACGTGTCACCACCGTAAGGGTGACATGTGGCACAGGCTGATGTGGCAGACACGTGGCAGGGATGACAGGGCAGTGACTGGGCAGGTACGGTGACAGGTGGCAGGCACATGGACAAGTCAAGATTCAACACTTGGCAGTTTTTTTGGTTGTTGATGTGCCACATGGCCCAATCATGGGCTGCCACATGGCACCCTGTGGTTGGTTTGTGGTTTATGTAAAATTTTATGGTTTTCTCCGGGGTCGAACCCCCGACCTCTCCTCTGGGAAACGGACTGGCAGGACTAGGCTAACCACCCAGGCCACTGTTGGTGCTTATTATATATGTGGAAAAATTTTTATTTGAATTGAGTTGTAACGATATTCGGCGGGGGAAAGGGTCGGGGCTTAGCCCTAGCCCTCGGCACGAACATACGACCACAACCACAGAACCGGGAGCGCAGGGGGTTAAACCATATGCTGGAGTTGGATAGGGACCAGCCCTTGGTCCATGGGTGGGTTCCATATGACCCAGACCCTATTCCAAACAAGGTGCACGCACGGGAAAGGTTGTTAGACCAACGGTCCTATGACCACGCCGAAGAACAGGAGCCAGGGACAGGGGGGCCAACGCACAACCAGTTGAGAGCTCGGCCACATGGCCACCTCCCATATGACCAGGAGCGCGCGCAAGTTTGGGGGCTGCGCCTAATTTTATACAAAAATGGGGTTTTTATTGTATAGTCTGATTTTATTTGATTTATTGCCTGTTAATAATGGATTTTCTCCATTTTTGGGAGATATTGGACAATTTTGGAGCCCAAATTTTGGGAGGAAGTTGGGGATGGATAACCAACTTCAGATCTATAAAAACCAGGCCTATTTGAGGCCATGAAGGATAGTCAGAGCAAAGTTATGCTGAAGGGAAGTGAAGCCAAAGCCATTTTTATGCAGGGAAGCTATTGAGGAGCAGACGCTTGCGGGCCATTTCTGGGAGCTCCGGACATCCGTTTTGCGTGTCATTTTCTTTGTAGGGATCTAGAGATATGGAAGAACATGACCAGATCAGTCTTGTAGCCAATTGGCACTGCTGCAATTTATTTTTGAGATTTTGAAGATAAATAAATAATCCTCCCCCACAGAGACAAAGGCCCGGAGACGTAGGCAACGTTGTGCCGAACTCCGTTATCAATCCTCGTGTTATGGTTTGTTTTTTATTACTTCATTTTAGATCTACATATGTGTATATGGCTGTCATAATTCCTCTTCTTTCCTCATTCTTTCATGAATTTTCTCAAATGGTTAATTAACACATGCAAAATTAAAACTCAACCATAGTCATTAAAAGATCCACCGGATCAAGTGGTATCAGAGCTAGTTGACGTTTGGATTTGAGTTTTGCATGTTAACCAGGGAAAAGCTACAGCGTGGTGAAGGCGAGCTTGTTGCAGAGAATCCATTAACTGGATTAAGAAAGAGAGCTTCTCACAGCGAGAAGATGGCATCAGAAGAAGGGATTTCTCAGGATGAGAAAGAATTCCGGAAAACATTCCTTGCTATGTTGGAGATGGTGAAAGTTTTGTATGAGGATTACCTGGAACGAAAGAGACCAGTTTTGGGTGAATCTTCAAAGGGAAAAAGTGAAGAGGAAGAGGACCATCCTCAGATTCCTCCTTCACCTCCATCATCACCTCCTTCTTCTTCTTCTTCTTCTTCAAGTTCAAGTTCTAAATCTAATGGAAAGAAACATGTTTACAAGCATAAAAATGAAATGTCAT
>JASDQU010751077.1:20320-31518 GCA_032191745.1 Picea mariana | reverse complement strand
TTTCCACTACCCTCTGGTCGCTTGATATAAAAATGAAGAAGGCTTGTATCTTGAATATTTTGCAATTTTTTAATTAAGTGTGTTTAAGAAAAAGGATCAATTTGCAAACAAAAATTTTAGAGAAACTTTCACATTCAAGATGTAGATAATAACCAACAAATAACAGTGAACAGTAAACACATAACACAACAAATGATAAAGTTTTTCACCCCTCTCTTGGGCTACATCTCCTGGTCTAGCTCCCAATGGATCTTTTATATTATTTTCTCATAATTCTAAAATAAAATGCTCAAAATTCCAAATAGATGGCTCCAATGGCTCCAAAACGTCCAAAAACCCCTAACTGGGCTTTTTCGGCACCTGATTTGGCCAAAAATCGAAGAAGATAGGTTTCCTGGAAGTTTCCCCTTCAAACTTGCTGTCTCTAGTTCACCAAAATGCAACTCTGTGTGTCCAACCTAGCCTCTATGCATTTTTCTGTGTCTAAACTCAGCACCACGCACATACCCACAAAATGCACGAATCTGTAGAATGGTTAGGGAACCTAGCCCCCTAACCTCAGAGGTGTTGGGTGCATGGGGCCATGTGTCCACGTCTCCCGTGCACCAAAGGGGCTCATTCCATGGGCGCATACAAGTGTGACAAGTGGCAAATATTTGGTGTTAACCGTTTGAAAACTAAAACTTATGGCCTTTTCCATGGTCGTGGATGCCACTGTATGGTCATATGGCAATGTAAGTGCGACTGGGGGCTGGGGCTAAGCCCCAGCCCGGACGCACCCCAAAGTATAATGTATGCAAACTTAAATAATTATGTTATGACATATATAACAAAGAATAAGTGGTGGCGTGCCGGTTGGGCAGACTTTTCCAAGTCATTGCCATATGCGGTGGGGAGGTCTGGGGTTTCAACCCCACAGACTCCATGTTATATTTTTCCAACCACAAAATGGTGCCACGTGGCAGCCCATGTCTGGGCCATGTGGCACCACTATATTGGTCAATAACCATGCCATGTGTCGAAAGGTGATTTGACCACATCGACCCTCGGCTTCCCACTCAACACCTACCACATCATCATCTACCATGTTAGCGTATGGACCTACCACATCATCATCTACCATGTCAGCGTATGGCCCTGCCACATCATCACTTGTACGGACTGTACAGTCAGCAAATTTTTGCCTATTTGGAAAGTCGAACAAAACGTGATATCTCACTCATCCAATGTTTGTTTTACCCCGTTCAAAGTGTGTTGGGTTCTTGATGATGAGGCCTACGCACTCGTTTTATTTGAAGTGATTCTAAGCACTTTTAATTTTGAGCAAAATTTGATCCCCTGGATCACACCTCCCCATTAGGAAGCTTTTGGACCTCCAAAAGACTATTTTCAGTCTATCTAAAGATGAGGGTATAGTTCCCTCACCTTTCCAACCTCAATCCACTTGGCCTTGCTTGGATTTGTGTCTTTAAGACCAATTTGAAGATATTCCACATTTCCCTGTTTTGAAGTTCTCATCCTCCTATCAAGGATTGTGTCTTCATGCAGTTTTGAAAGACATTTTGGTGAGAAATCATCTATAGAAGGAATCTAAACATGCTCTTCTTGATCATCAATCAAAGGAGGCTCATACAATTTCAAATTCTCAACATTGACAACTGCATACATTTGCATATAAGGAGGCAAATCCAAACAGAAGGCATTGTTACCAATCTTTTCAAGAACCTTGAAAGGACCATATCTAATTGGTTTCAGTTTTTTACCTTCTCCTTTAAGCCTCTCCTTTCTAATGTAAAGTCAAACTTCATCTTCAACTTGGAAACTGTGATCAACACGATGCTTTTCATGTCTTGTCTTGTACTTGGCTTGATTCTTTTCCAACTATTCTTGTACCATTTGATGTATCAACTGAATTTGTTCAATGAAATTTTCTGCCCTATCAATGTCATATTGACCATCAATAGAAATATCTTTCCCAAAGATAAAATCTAAATGAGATTTGGGCAAATAGACAAAACATGCTTCAAATGGTGATGTTTGAGTTGAAGAGTGCTTAGCCCGGTTCTAAGCATGCTGAATGTAGTGTAAATGCTCATCCCAAAGTTTAGGATGCTTGCTACAATAAATATGAAGAATATGCACCATTGTTCTATTAACCACTTCTGTTTGACCATCGGTTTGCGGATGAAAAGATGTTCTTTTTTTTAGTTTGGTGTCCATGAGTGCCCATAAACATGACCAAAAGTTCCCAATAAATCGAGAATCTCAATCAGAAATAATGGATTTAGGCAACCCAAAATGTACCCAAACATGCTGAAAGAACATTTGTGTTGTTTGCTCAGCTGTAACCTGCTTCTTACAAGGCATCAAAATACACATTTTTCTAAAATGATCAACCACAACATAAAGATAATCATGATTTTTTTTAGACATAGGTATACCTCCTACAAAGTCCATGGAAATGATTTCCCAAGGACGAGGAGGAAATGGAAGTGGAGTATACAAATCCAACTTTCTATTGCTAGGCTTGCTTGTATCACATAATGAACATCCTCTAACATATCTTGAAACACTTTCATTCATTTTAGGCCAATAGCAATACCTTTGCAAATTAGCGACCATCTTGCCTACACCAAAGTGACCAGCAATAAGAGAAGAATGAGCTTCTCTTATAATGTTGATTCTTTCACCCCGTGGAATACATAGCTTTCCAAGATGATACAAAAGATTATCATGCACATGGTAATCCAATTCCTCAACGTGCTTAGAATGACACAAAGTTGCATATACTTCTTTAAAATCAACATCTAAAGCATATTGTTCAACATATCTCTCATGCATGATAGGATTATGCTTAAGAATAACTGAAGCACTAATAATAGGCCTTGAAAGCATATCAAAAACTTTGTTATAAATGCCCTCTTATACCTTATGAACGAGTGGAATTGTTGTAGAAAACCCATCCATGTGAAGTGCCTTGCTTGTTGTAGCTTTGTTTGTGATTGTAAGTATTGCAATGGTTGATGATCTGTGTGAATGATAGTTTCTTTTCCCAACAAATAATATTTCCATTTTTTCACACTTTGCACCAATGCATACAACTCCTTATCATAAGTAGGATAGTTAATCACGACACCATTAAAAGTTTCAGAATGAAAACAAATGGGCTTACCATGTTGTAACAAGACTGCTCCCATTGTGTAATTGCTTGCATCAGTTTGGATTTCAAAAGGTTGTCTCAAATTCGGAAGTGAAAGAAATAGGGATGAACTGATTTTCTCCTTCAAAGTATCAAAATCCTTTTGTTTCTTGCCTCCCCATTGGAAAACTTGCTTGACGCTCGTCACTGCATATAACAGAGTTGTAATTGAAGAAAAATTAGCAATAAACTTTCTCCAATATTGGGCTGCTCCCAAAAAACTTCTTACCTCTGTCACATTGTTGGTCTTGGTCCACTCCAATATGACTTTGACCTTGGAGGGATCAATTTTTAGTTCTCCTCCACCAACAATATGCCCGAAGTAAATAAGTGAGGTTTTTCCAAACTCACGTTTAGACATCTTCAAAAACAACTTTTCTTTTCTCAAGACATCTAAAACTTGCTTAACATGCATAGCATGCTCTTCACGAGATTTGATAAAAATCAAAATTTCATCCAAGTAGACAATAACACAATCATCAAGAAAAGGCCTTAAGACATCATTCATAACTCTCATGAAAGTAGCAGGAGCATTGCAAATTCCAAAAGGCATTACCATCCACTCAAACAAGCCTTGTTTTATTTTGAAAGTTGTCTTCCATGTGTCTCCTTCAGCAATCCTAATCTGATGATATCCGCTTCTCAAATCCAACTTAGCAAAATACTTAGCATCTTTCAATTGATCAAGCAAATCATCAATTCTAGGAAGAGGATAGTGATTTTTTACCGTAATCTTGTTCAAGGCCCTGAAATCTACACACATGCGCCATGTGCTTGGCATGATGACCCCTTTGTCAAGCAACTCTTGGCATGATGACCCCTTTGTCAAGCAACTCTTGGATTTTTTTTTTAATTTCAGCATTATCCATGACTGATATCCTGTACATACTGATGCAGGAGCATCGCCAACACATCAAGCGAGCTAGCGCAAAGGAGGAAAATAGCTGGAAGGAATCCAGCACAAGTTTTGGAAAACACTTTGGATTGTTGCGCAAATCTTTAATGAAGCCATTTATGAAGAAGCGCACTTGTACATTGTAACGGACCTTSAGTGGATAGCTCTCATCCTAAGTAGATAGAYGACATTTAAAATAGTTAATGCTGGTAGATAAGAATTTAATTCTAGATTTGATAGCTTTAGAGCGCAAGAGGGAAACGAGATATATACACCGTCATTATATCATTGTAACATGATCAATCGAGGAAGAGTAGGAGGGCAAGCAGAGAGCTGTGTAGAGAACACCCATGTACTAATAATTGAATTAATAGAAGAAGATTGATTCAATTTCATGGTTTTGTGTCTGACTCTCTGTGTAATGATGTTATGCTCATGAATGTTTGCTTCTTGTTATATATTTGCTTTTATATGTTGTGTATATGATTTCAGGGTTGAGTTTGGAATCTGAGAGGGTGAAAGAATGAGTTTCAATTGTTTCTCTAATTGAGCCAGAGGATTCCTGCAAGGAGTGCAGTCGAATTGTCCGCAAGGAGTGCGTTGACAGAAGGGTTCAATTAGAGGTAGCTTTTGTTCTCATTCCCTCGAAGGTGCAGTTAGGCATAGTGCCGTGCAAGGAGTGCGCAGGATAGGAAAAAAGGTCTCAGGGTTGCGAACCTGAGAGAAGTATTTGCAAGACTGTTGCTGCAGGTGTGCGCAGAGTCGAGGAACTTCAACACTCAGTCAAGGTTGAAGGGTTGCCGCAAGGAGTGCGTGCAAGAGATTTTATGAAGGACTTGAGAGTCATGAAAAAACTCAGGAGGTATAGAACCTTGAGTAATTTCTAGTAAATGCACAAGGAGTTGGTGCCTCGGAAGCTTGCAAGAAGCATCGCAGGTTTGCGAACAGGTGAACGAGTCTCATGGGGAGACCCTTCGTCATTCCGTGGATTGTAGAGGAAGAACGAACAGATGAAAATTTTGAGGAGATTTCATGAATCACCGTGGGCCGTTGGATCTTACGGAGGTGTAGGGAGGTTACAGTGTAAGGTGGATGATGTTCTAAGCTTAGGAGGGGCAGAGCCATCGATCTGAGTCACACAGACCGTCAGATCTACACATGATATCGTGTATCGAGGATTCGCGAGTCGAAGCTCCAAGTTGTTGTAGTGAGAATTGTGATATCGCGATCCGCGATATCCTGACGAGTCCTGAATCATCCATTGTTTGGGGACACGTGTCAGAAGATCAAAAGAAGTCAGGGTTCGGAGTATCGGGGGTTTCAAAGACAGAGTATTCTTGCATTTTGGAATCACGATCTGCGATATCCCGACGACGACGTAACCAGTGTGGGACCATAGGAGTGAGTGGAGGACAGGTGGCATACCATATCAGGGATCGGGAAAAGGTAAGTCTCGAATCCATTGGCAACAGGATTCGCAATCCCGCGAAGTCCGATATCCCGATAGAATTAACGGGAGTTGAGGTGACAACTCGCACGTGCGTCGATGTTTCGTCACGTCGGGTATTGGGAGTCGACAAATCAAAGTGCTCGATATCACAAGTAGCGAAACTGCGATAAGAGTAGTCTCAATAGATACGAGAAGAGGTCAACGTTGACTGAGGCATCAGATCTCGAGGATTCGAGAACCCAGTGCTCAACCTTTGGACTTGCGAAGTTGCATAAGTAAAGAAAAGGGGGAAATCGAGTAGAAGAGATATGTGGGTGCATATTTCCCGATAAGGAAATAGAAGAACCATAGAGTTCTCCAGGCCGAGAAGAAGAAGATCCTATGAGAGCGGACATGCCTGAGGGTGTGGCTGTGTCAGGTTTGGTATCAGAGCGGGAATATCTCTTTTCTTTCTATAGCAGAGAAGAATGGGAATTCACCATGCCGCCCAGGAGAGAAAGACAGTCACCTGATCCAGAGGATAGGGAGGTGCGAAGAAGAGGCAGGCAAGTAGAAAATCCAGAAATGGAGAGACAGATGTGTGATCTCCGAGCAAGACTCGAGGACATGGAGGCAGTGCAAAGACGCACAGCTAGTGCATGGGATCTTAGTGATTTCGAGAGTGAAGTTGAGGCTGAATGCGAGGAGGAAGTTGCAGCCGAGGATGCAGCAAATGAACGTCTAATTAAAGCTATTGCCTGGATGGGTGCAAAGGTGAAGATGGACATTCTAGTTTACAAGGGAAATCTGGATGCGGAGGAGCTTCTAGATTGGATTAGAGCTCTCAACACATACTTTGATTATGAAGATGTATAAGAGGATAAGAAAGTCAAGCATGTTGTTACGCGCTTGAAAGGACATGCAGCATTGTGGTGGGACGAACTACAAGCTGACAGACGCTACAAAGGCAAGCAGAAGATCAAGAGTTGGGATAGAATGATTGCGAAGATGAAGGCAAAGTTCATCCCGAGAGATTATCAAATTACTCTGTTCAGGAGGATGCAGAACTTGAGACAGAAGCTGATGACAGTGAAAGAATACACTAAGGAATTCTATTCATTGAACATCAGAGCAGGTCATTGGGAGAGCGATGATGAGAAAGTTTCCAGGTATTTCAATGGTCTGAGATATGACATTCAGGATGAATTAAGCATGGTTACCATCAGGACGGTGGAGGATGCTTATCATATGGCTCTGAAAGATGAGGAGAAGCTGAGCCGTAAGAAAGGTCAGCGAGGGCGAGGCAGAAGTCAGCCCAGAGGCAAAGCAGTTGCCCAGGACAAATACCAGAAGCCCAAGAAGAAATGGAAAAAACCTCAGACTCATACAGAGAGGGGTGGAACCTCACAATGAGGGCCATATGTTGAATAGAGAGGGCAGCATATAGAGCAAAGCGGAGGATATGATGACAAAAACACTTTTCCTCGTACCAAAGGTAGAGGAAGAGGAAGAGGTGGAGTAATCACATGTTTCACATGTGGGAAGAATGGGCACAAATCTTACGAGTGTCCAGAGAAAAAGAAGGACATTGAGAAGCTCACATCACCGAGGCACAGAGGCAGGATGTTGAGGCAGAAGATGCTAAAGGTGGAAGATCGCTTATGATGCGAACATTCCTTTTGACACCCGAGAAGGAGGTGGAAAGTTCAGTCCAAAGGACCAGACTTTTCAAAACAACTTGCAAGACTAAGGACAGGGTATGCAAGGTCATTGTAGACAGTGGTAGCACGGATAATCTCGTATCTACAGAGATGGTAGAGAAGCTGGAGCTGGAAACGACTGATCATCCAAGCCCATACAGAGTTTCGTGGCTACAGAAGGGACACCAGGTAACTGTTACTAAACAATGCTTGTTTGAATTCAAGATAGGAGGATATAATGATAAGATTTTATGTAACGTTATTCCCATGGATGTATGTCATCTATTGTTGGGTAGACCATGGCAATATGATAGAAATGTGATTCATGATGGGTGAATGAACACATACACTCTGGAGAAGAATGGGAGAACCCATATGTTGCTTCCGATAAAAGATAAAGAGGTGAAGCCGGGAGTAAGCAACACAGTACTTCTCATGAGTGGGAAGGAGCTTCTTACGAAAGTTAAGAAGAAGGAATATCCACAATTCTTTATGGTTAGGAAACCAAGGATTGTTCTAACTAGCAAAAGAGTGGATGATTTACCAGATGAAGTTCAGGAACTGCTGGGAGAGTTCGCTGACATCATAGTGGATGAATTACCTTGTTCATTGCCACTGATGAGGAGTGTGAACCATCATATAGACCTCATACCAAGAGCTAGTTTGCCAAATAAATCCGCGTATAGTTTGACGCCGCAAGAGAATGAAGAAGTTAAGAAGCAAGTCTAGGAGCTGATGGACAAAGGATTGGTTAGGGAAAGTTTGAGTCCATGTGCCGTTCCGACAGTACTCAGTCTGAAGAAGGATGGAGGTTGGAGAATGTGTACCGATTCAAGGGTGATCAATAAGATAACCATTAGGTACAGGTTTCCATTGCCGAGAATGGATGATCTAATGGATTGCCTGAGTGGGGCAAAATATTTTTCAAAGATACATCTGAAGATCGGATATCACCAGATTCGCATGAGGGAAGGCGATGAATGGAAGACAACCTTCAAAACCAATGAAGGACTGTATGAATGGCTAGTCATGCCATTTGGCTTGACAAATGCACCGAGTACCTTTATGAGGTTAATGAACGAAGTCCTGAGGGAATTCATTGGGAAATTTTTTCATTGTTTATTTGGATGACATACTGATTTACAGTAAATCAGAGGCTCAACACCTGAAGCATTTGGCCATTGTGATGAAGAAGCTATAGTAGGAGAAGTTGTTGATTAATATGAAGAAGTCCTCATTTATGAAGACAGAGCTCATTTACTTGGGTTTTTTTATTTCGGCTAATGAGTTGAGGATGGATCCGGATAAAGTGGAGGTAATTAAGAATTGGCCATCACCGAAAAATGTATTCGAGGTGAGAATTTTTTATGGCTTGGCTAGTTTCTACCGGAATTTCATCAGGAATTTCAGTGGGATTAGTGCAACGATGATGGATACAGTGAAGAAGAAGCATAAGTATTTTCACTGGACAACAGAGGCTGAGAAGAGCTTCAATCTGTTGAAGCGGAAGATCACAGAACAACCGGTTCTGGTGTTGCCGGATTTCCAAAAGACGTTTCACGTGAAATGTGATGCCAGTGGGTTTGCCATAGGAGCGGTCTTGAGTCAGGAAGACAGATTGATTGCATATTTTAGTGAGAAGATCGATGAGGAAAAGGTGAAATACTCCATGCATGATAAATAATTTTATGCTATCATATAGGCACCGAAGAAGTGGAGGCATTACTTGATCCCGAAAGAATTTGTATTGTACAGTGATAACCACGCATTGCAGTTTGTGACTCAACAAGAGAAGTTGAATCAGAAACATGTAAAATGGGTAGAGTATATGTAGAATTTCACGTTTGTGACTAAGAATATTTCCGGTACTGCTAACAAAGTGGTTGATGCTTTGAGCAGGAAGTGTTTGTTGTTGTAGGAGTTTCAAGTCAAAACCTTGGGTTTTGATAATCTCAGGGACATGTACATAGGTGATGTAGATTTTTTAGAGGCGTATGAAGCAATTGAGAATCCAGTTCTCAGAGATAGGAGTCCTTGGATAGACTATATGATCCAGGAAGGGTTGTTGTTCAGAGGCAATCAACTGTGTATTCCGAATTGCTCCATGAGGGAGAACTTGTTAAAAGAGAAACACAGTGGTGGATTGGCAAGACATTTTGGCCATGACAAGACATTCGCAAAGTTGAATGAGTCATACTTTTGGCCGGGAATGCGAGAAGATGTCAAGAGATTCGTTGACAAATGTAGAGTTTGCCAACATTTGAAGGGGAGGAAACAGAATGTAGGGTTTTATCAACCATTTCCCATACTAAAGAGGCCATGGGAGGCGATAAGCATGGATTTTGTATCAGGATTGCCAAAGACACAAAGAGGTGTTGATTCAATCTTTGTGGTAGTGGATAGGTTTTCTAAGATGGCACATTTTATCCCATGCCATAAAACTAGTGATGTGACTCATATCGCAAATCTGTTTTTCAAGGAGGTCATTCGACTTCATGGGTTGCCGAAAAGCATAGTTTCGGACAGAGACACTAATTTCATAGGGCATTTTTGGAGGACCTTATGGAAGAAGCTGGGGACTAACTTGATGTTTAGTTCAGCTTATCATCCTCAGACGGATGGACAAACGGAAGTGGTTAACAGAAGTCTGGGAGACTTACTGAGAAGCTTGGTGACAGAGCACCACAACACTTGGGACCACATATTTCCAYAGATAGAGTTCGCATACAATGATTCAGTGAACAGAAGCACAGGCCGAAGCCCATTTCAGGTTGTATATGGCACACGGCTGAGAGGAGTTCTGAGTTGAGGGATTCAGAACAGACTACTACTAGCAGCACTAGTGCAGAGGAATTTGCTGRGGCGATGAAGCAACTTCACAGCAGGGTGAAGGAGAGGTTGCTGAAAGCAAATCAGGAATACAAGTGCAGAGAAGATYAGCATCGGAGATGACTTCCATTTGAAATTGGTGATCTGGTTCTGGCACATATAAGGAAGGAAAGGTTYCTGAGAGGAACATACAACAAATTAAAAATGAATAAAATCGGKCCATGGAAGGTCTTGAGAAAATTTGGGGAAAATGCTTATGAGATTGAGTTACCGGATGGGATCGGAATATCTCCGATATTMAATATCATAGATTTATACCCATACCAAGTAGGAGAAGCAGAGACTAGAGCTGAGGAACCAGTKATCCAGTGGATGAAACAATTCCCAGTTGCAGAAAAGCCACAGATGGAGTGCATACTGGACAAGAGAGTGGGTAAGAAGACCAGGAGGAAAGAATACTATGAGTATCTGGTCAAATGGAAGGGCCACCCAGTGGAAGATGCCAGCTGGGAGAGCGAAGCAGAAATACAGTATCATTGACAGACCGTGCAGGAGCTCATGGACAGGAGCCCATGAAAGTTTTCAAGCCAAGGAGTATGATGCAGGAGCATCGCCAACACATCAAGTGAGCCAGCGCGAAGGCGGAAAACAGCTGGAAGGCGTCCAACACAAGTTTTGGAAAACACTTTGGGATTGTTGCGCAAATATTTAATGAAGCCATTTATGAAGAAGCACACTTGTACATTGTAACGGACCTTGAGCGGATAGCTCTCGTCCTAAGTAGATAAATGACATTTAAAATAGTTAATGCTAGTAGATAGGAATTTAATTCTAGATTTGATAGCTTTGGAGAACAAGAGGGAAACGGGATATAGACACCCTCATTGTATCATTGTAACATGATCAATTGAGGAAGAGCAGGAGGGCATGCAGAGAGCTGTGTAGAGAACACCCATGTACTGATAATTGAATTAATAGAAGAAGATTGATTCAATTTCATGGTTTTGTGTTTGATTCTCTGTGTATTGATGTCATGCTCATGAATGTTTGCTTCTTGTTATACATTTGCTTTTATATGCTGTGTATATGATTTCAAGGTTGAGTTTGGAATCTGAGCGAGTGAAAGAATGAGTTTCAATTGTTTCT
>JASDQU010751076.1:17792-36987 GCA_032191745.1 Picea mariana | reverse complement strand
CTTAAAATTAAAAATTAAAATAATTATAAAAAATTTAAAACTTATAATAATGTAATATATTATAATGTATTATTTATTTACCGTTTAAAAAGCAAAAGCAAAGTAGCAATAATTATTTTATGTTTTAAAAAATTAAAGTATCTCTAGATGTTAATAATATATAAATTGAAATCATCTTTTTTTTAAATAGATTAATGAAAAAATATCATAAATATAAATTGAAATCATAATTTTTTTTTTTAAATAAATTAATGGTTAAAATTGATTATACATATGAAAATAGATTTAAATTCAAAAATTTAAAAAGAAAATAGACTCTATTAACTACATTTACTTTGCTAATTTATCTTTTGTCTATGCTTGCAAAGAGAGTTATCACCTAGGCTTACACCTATTGACAATGTGCATAATTAATGATCTTTTAATTTAAAAACCTAATTTGATGGTTAACAATAAAAGATGCTAGCATATTTTTAGTTGTCCTCTCAAATCAATGAATAGGATTCATTGTTCATAACTTCCTTGCATTTATGAATGCATCAGTTAACATGTTTACTTTTTCACATTTAAGTAATCATATCAAGAAATTATTCTCAAGTTTACATGATTAAACCACAGATTGAAGTGGTGGAATGTGAACAACCAAGAGTAAATGACATTTGTTTTTTATGGAGTGGAGTTTTAAAGTGGGTTTTAACGCATACCTATAGGCGTTCACCAGACGACTTTGGGGC
Source organism: Picea mariana (assembly GCA_032191745.1). Lineage (NCBI taxonomy): Eukaryota > Viridiplantae > Streptophyta > Pinopsida > Pinales > Pinaceae > Picea > Picea mariana. The sequence continues at coordinate 36,253 of JASDQU010751076.1, read as the reverse complement.
TGTGCTAGTTGAATATCAAATTATGTGTTTGATTTAGGTTGTGACCATACATTATTTATCACTTCACATAACCTAGTGTCTTAACACTACACTCCAATGCTGACTATTCTATAGGGGGATTTAAATTGATAAAATAAAAATTGGAGTGTATTAACCATGCTAGTTTTATTAATCCAATTTCTATTTCCAGTATAAGGAAGTGTGAAAATCTACATACTCTCATTCAAATTATGTAATTCACTTTGAATTTCATCATACATGATTTTTATTATTTTTATAATACAACTTGAGTGGACCAGTTAAGAACATGTGTTTCCTCTTAAAAAGTTACATGTTCAAATCCACGGGGGTTTATGTGTACCTATGTAACCTTTACAAGTAAAATAGTTAAAACATGGTTTCTAGGTTGGAGATAACCTTAAAATAGATTATTATTATTATAATAATAAAATAAATAACAAAAATTCAATAAATCTTTAAAATATTTAAACATTAAAAAAATTTATTTAATTATTTTTACATAATTTATTAAATTCAAAATTATAATTTGAAAACAAAAAATTAAATTAATAATAATAATAAACCATTAAAAATATTAAAAAATCAACTCTTTATATATATAAAATATATCTTTATATAAAAATAATATCTCTATATTTGATTTCACCAACATCCAGCAATGTAAACGGTAAATTAATAATAATAATAAACCATTAAAAATATTAAAAAATCAACTCTTTATATATATAAAATATATGTTTATATATAAATAATATCTCTATATTTGATTTCACCAACATCCAGCAATGTAAACGGGTCTTGGCAATAAGTGGAAATGAAAAAAAGGGAGTTGTTGTCACTGTTTTCCGTGCTTTGGCTTTTGTTGACATCCCAACTGACCGTACTGACTGGAACATCCATCCGATGGGGATTGCAATGGATTGTAGAGGGCGGGCCATGTTATATATTCCTTCTTTTCAACTGCCACCATTAACTGATTACATATTCTACCCGATTACATTTTTGGCCAGATTGTCTCGGATTACGTTTTTGGCCAGATTGGCATGTCTGAATCGCCGTCATGGGAGAGATTTGGGATCCGCTGAGTAATGGTAGGGAGGGAAGGTGAAGAAAGTACACTATTTGTTTTTGGTATGGTTTAAACATTCATTTTTTTGAAAATTAAAGTGGAATGATTCTAAATTTAGAGTTATAACAATTTTTTATCCCATTTCAATAAAAATTTATTGGAAAATTTGATTAATTAAAATTTTATAATTTATTTTAATTATTTTTTTTCATTATTAGTTAATTAAAATTTTATATTTTAATTATTGATTCACCATATATCAAATATGTGGATTCACAATCATTTCCTTTATTACTACTACATGGACCACAAAATAAAGAGAGTTTTCTCATCCATGTTTCAACTATTGAATTGTGTGATGTTTGAACGGAATGAAATCCACAATTGTTTTGCATTTATACCACAAAATAGTCTATGAATTAAACAACAAGACAAAAAGAACAAAAACATGTCTATTTTTGCTATTTTTGCATGCAAATGTTGGGCTTGCTCGCGTTTTTGGGATATATGAGGTTGAGGAGTTTTCTTGGCGCATAAAATTGCCCAGCAGGAATGCGTATGCATTCCTATAATGTGTGCGCATTCTAGGAACAACCACACATTCATATTGCGCAGGGATGAACACCCAAATTGAAGGGTTTCAAGTCACAAGAGCATGTGCACATTCTTAATGCAACATATATAGTATTTATTGTAGACCAAACATCTTTATGAATAAATATGTATAGGGTTTTTGGGACAACTAGGACCTAAGGGCTTAGGATTGAAAGTGTTTTGAAGCATAGAGCAATGGTTAGAGCACCTAAATGTGGGTGCAAGGGTTATGGGACCTTTAACAAGAGGTATATGCATAGTTCACTTAGGGCTCAATTGTGGAGGGGCTTAAGGGTCAAGTATAGGTTATGCCTAGGCTTAGATGGAGCTAGGGGAGTCTTGGTCATGGTCTAGGTCATGGTCATGGTATAGGTCTAGGTCATGGTCTAGCTCTAGCTCTAGGACTATGTTCCATCAAACCTTGAAGAAAGTAAATATAGATAAGTGTTCTGTCATAAATAATCTAGGGCATGTTAAACACTCATTGAGGAAAATACAAAATCAAGGAAATTTAACCTTTTACGCTTGTTACCAAGATGTAAATGTCCAAAGACAACAGTCTAATATTGAAGAACGCACAAATAGATACGTGTTCAAGTAATACATAATATATGCCAATCCCATAAGAAAATATCTCAATCATGGATTTTTGATAATATAAAATCAAACAATGGGAAATCACAGAGAGACATGAGAAAACCTGACAATCAAATCAAATCGTGGTCTAGGTCATGGTCTAGATTAAGCTCCAACTCATGGTCTAGGTCATGGTCTAGAATAAGCTCTAATTCATGGTCTAGGTCTACTTCATGGTCATGGTCATGGTATAGGTCTAGGTCATTGTCTAGCTCTAGATCTAGGTCTATGTTGTAATACCCCAAGACCGAGCCCCTTCTGAATTGTAATTTTGCTTATAGGTTGGTGAGCCAAGTGGTTGTAAGTTGAAAGACTTATGTGTTATTAGGCCGGTGAGCTAGATGCCAAGGCCAATGAGCCTGATTTTTGTATATGTAATTATGCAGAACATTAATAAAAATATAAACACTGCTGTGTGGACCCTCCACGAAGAAGAGTTATGGGGGACTAATCTTCACTAGGTAGGGTAAGGAAGGGGGGCTAAGTATTGGGCCTAGGGGCTAAGCTAGGGGACTTACCTCTAGAGGAATAATATTTTAATATTATTTCTTGAAGACTAAAGTGAACATTATATGTTTGTTATCGTAAGTTCCTGGAAAATGAGATGTGGTCTTAATGAAGTGCATGCAGCTCCAGGAAGACAAGTGTCGACATGGGATCATGCAGCTAAAGCGGAGGCGTCAACTCATTTTGGGGGGTTCAGGAGTCATTTTTCCATCATTCGCCTGAGTCGGGCTGCCATTCCCACATCCTTCACGTGAACCCAATTTTGTTCTGCATCTGCATCTGCATACGGGCGCACAATGAAGGAGACCCTCACATGAAGGTTGTCGTCCTATCATTTTTCTGAATTCGTCGTTCTTGCCTCTGCATCTGACGTCTGCCTACCTGCACACATTCTGAAACCAGAGTGGGGAATTCGTCCTGTGTTGTTTCGTATGAAGCCCAACACAATTGTAGTCACCTGAGCTATGTTGAGACTTAACACTAAGCCATTGCCTGTTCGGGTGTCCATACTCCTTTTTACATGATGTCGTTAATTGTTGTTGTTGTTGTTGTCAACCGTACACGGCTGTAGCTGAGTCGAAGACTGGTTATCAGACCTGTGAGCAACTCTCCCAGGTGAGAGAGTTTGTTGGGAAGTGAGTTCTCCTGGAAGGGAGTCCCGTAGCAACCACAATATTCTGAGACTTCCGGTTCATCTTGTTGCTAAAGCCCAAGGTAAGGGATGTGTATTGGTCGATGGACTTGTAGTAGTGAAGGTGTACTCTTCTAGGGTGGAGCAGGTGTGTGGGGAATGAGGTTCTATGTGTTGTGGGCGTAAGTGGCTCCTCGGATAAAAGATCCTTCCTGTTGCTTTGTTGAACTTCTTTGTTTTCCTTGCCAAGCCTAGAATTCCCTTGTTCGGTGGAGTTTAGTCCCAACTCGGGGGTGACCTACTACTGAGAGTGATGAGCAGCGCGGTTTGAGGCTGGGAGGTTCGTGGAAGGTCTGCACGCAGTTGGTGGATTCACTCCAGATAAAAGATAAGTATCATTTATGTGATTAATTATGTATTTTATGCATGTCTTGTGATGATTGAATGTTTATCATGTCTTATGTGGTGTATATGAATTAATGTTAGTTTCATTGATTGTGTATGGTAGCAACAATTCCATGATTACTCTATGTTAAGTTTTTTCATTCATTAAAAATCATGTTATATGTATGGGAATGTTTCCGCGTAGTAGCGTTGCTCGACAATGGGGTTGATGGTCGAGGACGTTACAATATGGTATCCGAGCGATGGTTTCCACGCTGAGCCTAGATGGGCTGGATAAATGGTCTTTGGACCCAAGGTTTCGAGTGGAAATGGTGTTCAGAAGAACCAATTTCGAACCTTAGAGTGTTTCTGAGTGCCAAGGGGTTACTTGGTTATGTTACAAAGCTCAAGAGGAGTAGTGGTAGAATAAAACCGCGACCGACATGGTATTTGACCAGAGAGAGAGAGAGCTCAACACTTGGGGTGTTGGAGCCGTAAGATCAGTTGGGGAAAAATAAAAGTCCTTTACAACTGTCAGATCTGGAGAAGGTGCAGGAAGGTTATCCTGGAAGCCTTTCAGAGTTCGACAATCGAGAGAAGTGGAATACGTAGAGGCATAAAATCCCGAAGGGGATCTACACCGTAGATCGTAGGAAAAGAGCCTGATCATTAGATCTGTGTCCAGAAAGACAAAGGAAAATCACTTCGGAGGAGTTCTAGTGTGGAGTGTGACAAACTGCCGAAGTCTTGAAGTAGATCACAACCGTCCGTTGTGAAGGACACGCGTCAAGAGATTGTGTACTTCGGGTGGAAGTACTTCATGAGGAGGCAAGTGTTGTGAGTATGAAACTCCCGAAGGCCGAAGTGTCGAAGTCACTCATAGCCATTGATCGTGAAGGAGGACATGTGTCGGTAGATCATGAACTTCGATAGAAAGCGCTCAGGGCAAAAGCGAGCGTAGAGAAGTTGAAAATCCCGAAGTCCGAAGCTCTAAAGCCCGAAGTTTTGAAGTGAAAAGATAGACATGGTGGGGCCGGATGACGTCGCCTAGGGTGACATAGACCTTTCTAGGCATACCACGTGCCATCGCCTTAGTTGATGATGACTGTACTATGTGGGGCCTGAGATTACGTAACGTAGTTAAAGATCGGAGGACCCACAATGGCGTTGATCACGATACATCAAGATAAACGACCAGAGGGCATTGTAGGGACCCAAGTTTCACGGGAGATAATTCTCCAAGGCAGTCCCGCAATCCAAACCGTGGTTTCATTGAGGGTTACGTGTCAGCGTCAGGAGAATTGTGGGATGAAAGGCGGGTTACTCCAAAACCACCATTGCATGCCCCCACAATTGGGAAAACGTTAAGTGATGTAACGTAATAACGCCACCTAACGTGACATGGGAGTGTTAGAAGATTAAGGGTTCACGGTGTGCGGATGTCAAATCTTTCGAAGTACCGAAACTCAGACACCTAAGGTTCCACGACGAGTGTCAGTTTTTGGATGCTAGGTAGACGTGGACGATTGATCTACTCTACTGCGCGAGTTCGGTAACTTAGAACTCTGAGTGATCGTTGTTTTGTGATTTGAAAATCTTCCGAAGCTGAAGGCACGAGTAAGCACTTATTGATCTAGCACTTGGTCACTACCCATGGTCACATGGGTTGGGGACTGAGAGAAAGGGGCTAGTGCCCGAAAAATTAGCAGATCAGAGCTCCGAAAGAAGAAATCTACGGGGATTCTTGATTGAACGGGAATCACAGAGAATGAAATCTGAATGTTTTCTTAAATCAAATTGGTTTATGAATGCTGTAAGAATTGTTAAGGAATGATGGCCTGACAAATTCCAGTTGACTGCACGTTGTGTTTTGCAGAGATCAATAAGTGTCAAGACCACAACGAATTGCCACAGAGTGCAGAGAAATGGAGGAGGCACATAATGCTTCCAGTTTAGAGAATGAAGTAAAAGGAATGGATGTCCATTTAGGAGGGGAATAATCAAACTCCAATGGGCACGAAGGAGAGATGGACAAGGAAGAGCATAAGATGAAAATCATTGAACAATTGCATAAAGACGCCTATGTTCACTGAGCTGATAACAAAAACCTCATGAACACCAAGGATCAACAAGGAAAATTAAACTTAAAGTTGATGCAGATTTTGGAAAGAATCAAAAGGAAGTTGGATAAGGAGAGTGACTCAAGCAAAACAGGGAGTCGCAAGAACCTTGAGAGGAAAAGAAGATCAAGAAGCGTTAGAAGGCATCATCGTCACTCCCCGAAACATTCCAATAAGAAGGCACACAGTAGTTCAAGCCCATATCCTACCAGAAAACACAGGGGATCTGGAATGGATGAACTGAAAGGTGAAATGAACAAGATTAAACCTCCTACGTTTGACAGAGAACACAAGGAAGATGAAGATGCTGAGACATGGTTGTTGGGCAGGAGGAAATATTTCCAACTGCAGAACTATTCTTCTCATGCAGAGGGAAGAATTACCATTTACCAACTTAAAGGAAATGCATCTGTATGATGGGAGCATCTTGTGCAAGTACATCACATCAGAGAGAAGAATATTACTTGGAGGGAGTTCAAGAAGCATTTTGAAAATAAGTATTTGACTAAGAGGTACTGTGACCGAAAGATGAAAGAGTTCTTTGAACTCAAACTGGGAAAGATGACCATTGATGAATATGAACAAAGGTTTTTGGAATTGTTGAAGTATGTTCCTTTCATCAAGGACGAGACTATCAAAATTCAAAGGTACCTGAATGGACTGTCATCTTCCATCATTGACAAGATCCAATATGATGACCCAAAGACTATGGAAGAAACTTTAAGAAGAAAAAAATGCTTATATGATCAGCAAAAAGAAAAGCCTACTTTCCAAAAATCTTGGGAATACAAGGAGAAGTTTAAGAGGGAGCAGAGGAAAAAGGGAAACAAACCACCATTTTTCAGGAAAAATCCTCAAGGACAACCATCTTTTAGAGAGCCCAGGAAGGCTGAAGTGGGTGGACAAATGCCAAGACAACCACCTATGGAATGTTGAGTTGCAAAGGAAATCATAGGTATAGATATTTCCCCCACAGAAATGACAAAGTGAGAGTTGTCCACAATGTTCAACAGGCAGAAACAGTGGAGGACATGGGCAGTAGAATGCCAAGGATCTACACAGCCCTGGACAACAAACAAGCTAAATATCAGTCACACATGATTGAAGTAGAAGGTATGATCAACAACCATGCCTTTACTATTTTAATTGATTTAGGGGCTAGCCATAGTTATATAGATCCTAGAGTGGTGGAAAGTTTGCATTTGTCGAGAAGCAAACATGAAAAGTCTTGGTTAGTGTAGCTGGCTACAGGAACCAAGAGGAAAGTCACTAAGTTAGTTAAGTCCTGTCCAGTGGACATGAATGGATTGAGCACAAAGGATGAATTGAACATTATGCCTTTAGGTTCTTATGACTGTCTAATTGGGATGGACTGGTTGGACCAACACCATGCCATCTTGGACTGTTGTAACAAGGCATTCAATTGCCTGGATGAGGAAGGAAATTAGAGAACAATCCAAGGAATTCCCATAGTTGTTGCTATCAGAGAAATATCAACAATGCAACTGAAGAAGTGCTACAGGAAAGGCTGTCAATTATTTGCAACCCATGTGGAGGAAGCATCTAAGGATGAGGTATCAAATGTTGGAGATCATGCGGTACTAAAGGAGTTTGAAGTTGTATTTCAGGAGGTACCTGGACTACCTCCGAAAAGAGATATTGAATTCTCTATAAACTTGATGCCTGGAGCAGCTCTAGTGTCAAAATCTCCTTACAGAATGAGTACGCCAGAGCTAAAAGAGCTACAATTGCAGCTTGAAGAAATTTTGAAGAAGGGGTATATACGCCCAAGTGTGTCACCTTGGGGATCCCTGGTCCTGTTCATGAAGAAGAAGGACGAGATTCTGAGATTGTGTATCGATTTCAGGCAATTGAACAAAGTAATTTTTAAGAACAAGTATCCTCTGCCGAGGATTGATGACCTCTTCGATCAGTTGAAGGATGCAAAGATATTTTTTAAGATAGACCTCAAGTCGGGATATCACCATGTAAAGATAAAGGATGAAGAAATCAGCAAGGTYGCCTTTAGAACAAGGTATGGTCATTACGAGTTCACAGTGGTGTCGTTTGGGCTGTCAAACACACTAGCTGTTTTTATGTGTTTAATGAATGGTGTATTCAGGGACTATCTAGACAAGTTTGTCATAGTATTCCTAGATGACATTCTGGTGTATTCCAAGTCTGAGGAAGAGCATGAACAACATCTGAGGATGGTGTTGCAGGTGCTAAGAGAGCACCAATTGTATGCCAAGTTGAGCAAGTGCTCGTTTTATCAGGAGAAGATCCATTACTTGGGGCATATTATTTCGAAGGATGGGATAGATGTAGATCCTGGGAAGATTAAGGCCATTAGAGAATGGTCAGTGCCAAAGAATGTGACATACGTCAGATCCTTTATGGGTCTAGCTGGTTATTACAGAAAGTTTATCACAGGGTTCTCAAGGATAGCTCACCCTATCACTTCCTTGCAAAGGAAAGAGCAAAAATTTCAGTGGACAAAGGATTGTGAGAAAAGCTTCCAGCAATTGAAGCAATTGTTAACCAGTGCTCCAATCCTGAGAATCGTATATCCAAATGAATATTTCATGGTGTGCACAAATGCATGCAAAGAAGGAATGGGAGGAGTCCTTGGTCATAATGGATTTGTAATCTTTTATGAATCCAGAAAGTTGAAAGAGCACGAAAAGAACTATGCAACTCATGATTTGGAGTTGGCAACCATAGTACATGCTCTAAATAAATAGAGGCATTATCTCATGGGAAGGAGGTTCGAACTAAGAACAGACCACAACGGTCTGAAGTATTTGTTTGATCAACCAACCTTGAACGCTAGACAGAGTAGGTGGCTAGAGTTTCTCTGTGAGTACGACTTTGATATCAAGCATATCAAAGGAAAGGAAAACAAAGTGGTTGATACACTTAGCAGGAGAGTACACGAATTACATGCTACAACCATTAGCATGTACCGAACTGATATTAAAAGCATAATTTTGGAGGATGCAAATACAAATTTGCAGTATAGAGATTTGGTAGCGAATCTACAACAAGGTAAGATGCCAAAAAAAGTGGAAAATTATAAATTAGAGGCCGATGGAATATTTGTGTACAAGAACATAATTTATGTACCTAATGTCCATTATTTGAAACTTGCGATTTTGCATGAAATGCATAATGTTCCTTATGCAGGGCACCCTAGATATCATAAAATTGTGGCAGCAGTCAAGAGCCATTACTTTTGGCCAGGTATGAAGAAAGAGATTGCAGAATACATTGTTAGATGTATGGAGTGCCAAAAGGTTAAAGCTGAGCATAGGCACCCAGCAGGGTTGGTGCAACCTTTACCCATTCTTGAGTGGAAGTGGGAAGTGGTGACAATGGATTTCATCATAGAATTTCCCAGAACAGGGAAGCAACATATTTCAATCATGGTGGTGGTGGAAAAGCTTACGAAAGCTGCCCATTTTATTCCCTTAAAGACTACTCATAAGGCAATGGATGTTGCTGATATTTTTATGAGAGAAATAACACGATTGCACGAAATTCCCAAGACAATTGTGTCTGACATGGACCCCAAATTTACCTCAAAGTTCTGGAAGGGGTTGTTCAAAGGATTCAAAACAAATGTAAACTTCAGCACCAATTATCATCCTGATTCTGATGGGCAGACAGAGAGGGTGAACCAAGTGATAGAGGACATGTTAAGGATGTATGTGATGGACAAACTGTCTAAATGGGAAGACTACCTACACTTGGTAGAAATTTCCTACAACAATGGGTATCAAGAATCATTGAAAATGAGCCCATTTGAAGTACTTTATGGCAGAAAGTGCAATACTCCAGTAAGATGGGATAATCCAGCTGATAGAGCAGTAGTTGGGCTAGATTTACTCAAGGAAATGAAAGAAAAAATGTTGAAGATTAAGCAAAATTTAAAAGCTACCCAAGACAGGCAAAAGAGTTATGCTGATAAGAACAGGATCCATAGGGAGTTCAAAGTGGGTGATCATGTTTTTATGAAAGTAAAAGCTAACAGAAGTTCCCTGAAGCTGGGAAACTGTTCCAAGTTGGCAGCCAGATTTTGTGGCCCATTTGAAATCCTAGAAAGGATTGGACCAGTTGCATATATGCTTGCAATGCCTGCATCCATGACTGTAAATAATGTGTTTCATATTTCATTGCTTAAGAAATATATACCTGATGCTAATCATGTAATCGATTGGAATGTGATTCAAGTGGAACAAGAAAGTGTCTTGCAGGTGCATCCGGTGCATATATTGGACTGGAAAAGCAAGTAGCTCCAGAATCGATCTATAGGACTTGTAAAATTCCAGTGGACCTGGTATGGTTTTGAGGACGCAACATGGGAGCATGAGATGCTATGTGGGCAGAGTACCCGCATCTTTTTGAATATTTTGGAAATCTTGTTGTTGTTTTGTAAATAAGTTGCACTGAAGACAGTGTAAAAATAAGGGGACGAGATTGTAATACCCCAAGGCCGAGCCGCTTCTGAATTGTAATTTTTCTTATAGCATCATGACCCAAGTGGTTGTAAGCTAAAATAATTATGTGTTATTAAGATGGTGAGCCAGATGCCAAGGCCAATGAGCCTGATTTTTGTATATGTAATTATGYAGAACATTAATAAAAATATAAATACTACTGCGTGTGGACCCTCCACGAAGAAGCATTATGGGTGACTAAGATTCACTAGGTAGGGTAAGGAAGGGGGGATAAGTATTGGGCCTAGGGGCTAAGATAGGRGGGATACCTCTAGAGGAATAATATTTTAATATTATTTCCTGAATACTAAAGTGAACATTATATGTTTGTTATCCTAAGTTCCTTGAAAATGGGACGTGGGCTTAATGGAGCGCATGCAGCTCCAGGAAGACAAGTGTTGACCTGAGCTCATGCAACTAAAGAAGAAGCGTCAACTCGTGTTGGGGGGTTCGGGAGTCATTCTGCCATCATTTTCCTAAGTTGGGCTGCCATTCCCGCATCCTGCACGTGAACCCGATTTTGTTTTGTGTCTGCATCTGCATATGGGTGCACAGTGAAGGAGACCCTCATGGGAAGGTTTCCGTCTTGTCATTTTTCCCGATTTGTTATTCTTGCCTCTACATCTGATCTCTGCCTACCCACACGCATCCTGAAACCAGAGTGGGGAAGTCGTCATGTTCTATTTCCTGTGAAGCCCGACGCAATTGTAGTCGCTTGATCCATGTTGAGACTTGGCGTTAGGTTGTTGCCTGTTCGGGTGTCCATACCCGTTTTTCCCTATTTCCGTTAACCGTTGTTGTTTATGTTTATGTTGTTGTTAACCGTACATGGCTATAGATGAGTCGAAGACTGGTTATCATACTTGTGAGCAACTCTCCCATGTGAGAGAGTCTGCTAGGAAGTGAGTTCTCCTGGAAGGGAGTCCCGTAGAATTCACAATATTCTGAGACTTCTAGTCTAGCATGTTGTTGAAGCCCAAGGTAAGGGAGGTGTACTAGCCGATGGAATTGTAGTAGTGAAGGTGTACTCTCCTGGGGTGGAGCGGGTGTGTGGGGAATGAGGGTCTGTGTGTTGTGGGCGTAAGTGGCTCCTGGGATAAAAGATCCTTCCTGTTGCTTTGTGCAACTTCCTTGTTTTCCTTGCCAAGCATAGAATTCCCTTGCCTGGTGGAGTTTAGTCCCAGCTCGGGGGTGACCTACTGCTGAGAGTGATGAGAAACACGGTTTGAGGTTGGGAGGTTCGTGGAAGGTCTGCACGCAGTTGGTGGATTCACTCCAGATAAAAGATAAGTATCATTTATGTGATTAATTATGTATTTTATGAATGTTTTGTGATGCTTGAATGTTTATCATGTCTTACATGGTGTATATGAATTAATTTTAGTTTCATTGATTGTATATGGTAGAAAAAATTCCACGATTACTCTGTGTTAAGTGTTTTCATTCATTAAAAATCATGTTATATGTATGAGAATGTTTCTGCATAGTAGCATTTCCCGGCAATGGGGTTGATGGCCGAGGATGTTACATATGTTATGGTCTAGGTCATGGTCTAGGTCTAGCTATAGGTTTATGTCATGGTCAACATCATGGTCATCATATAGGTCTAGGTCATGGTCTATGGTCTAGGTCTAGGTATTTCCATGTCCAGGGATTTCTATGTCTAGGTATAGGTCTAGGTCTTGACATGCCTAGGTCAAGGCCATTTCATGCCTTGCGATGTACCAAACTTGCTATAGTGCGTGAGAGTCTAAGATGGAGTTAGAGGAATACATAGAGGGGGGTAGAGATAGAGTGTATGAGAGTGTGAGAGTCAGAGAGAGGAAGACAGAGAGGATGGGTGGAGAGAGAGGAAGAAAGAGAGTGTGAGAGGGGGAGAGAGGAATACAAAGAGAGTGTGTAAGAGTGAGGGAGAGGGAGAGGGAGACAGAGAGGGGGGGTGTTGATAAAAAAATGTGATTACTTAGATTTACCACTCTTGGAATAATAAAAAATATTTCCATATCAAAAGAAGTAAATTTTGAAATATTATCATTTCATATCCAAGCCCTCATTCACATCTTCGTCACACATTTTATGGATTAAAAATATGAGTCTCGATGTTCAAGATATCCAGGTTTTTGTTCAATCGCCCAAAGAGAATTTTTCCATGTGCAACATAGTTATTTTTTTATTGGAACTAAGATTTTAATGGAACCTCAATTAGATTCTTGGAACCACACTTAGTCTCATATTCTTTGCGGGATCACTCACCACATTTCCCTTAGTCGTATTTCTCATTTTGTTGCGTACCTCCTCACCCTTTCTCCATACATCTCTAGGTCTGCAGGTTCACAGTCTCGCGTTCTATAGAATGACCCTCTCACTTTTGTGACATGCATAATGACCTTTTCCCATAATTATCCATTTTTCCTTCTTTCCACTCTACTCTCTCTCCTCACTATTCTCCATACTTAACCATTTCCACATTTAACCATTTCCATACTTAACCCATTTCCATACTTATCCTATTTTTATTTTCATTTTCATTATCCACTTAGTCATTTTCATAATTCATTTCCACATTATTTCCATCTTCATTTTCTATTTTACATTTACCATTTTACTTTTCCTATTTCCATTTTCCATTTTCTATATTTCTAGATTCATTTCCATAATTTATTTTCACATACCATAATTTATTTATTTCTATATTTTTACTTTGCCTCCACATTGACTAATATGCACTCTCCATTCCCCTTTTTCACATCATACTTAGTCATTTTTACCATTTTCTATCCTCTCACCTACCTCCTTTAACTCCACAAACCCTACATGTAATTTTTTAATATTATTTCCTATCTTAATTTTCTTCCCCCTTTTCATTTCCTACCATACTGGGACATGTGGATGTGACATAGACATATCCTCAAATGACATGTGGCAATGAGGTGGATCAATACCATAATGACATGTGGTAGTGACATGGACCAACGCACGGGTGACACATGGCAATGACATGGGAACTGACCGAGTTATGACTGGGCTATGACTAAACGTTGACTGGGTCGTCCAAATTTTATTAATTCATGAAATTTTCCTAAGGCATGAGAGCTACACCAAAGTCTCTATAGTCTTCTTTGTTTCACATGAGCATTGCGGTAAAATTTTCATTATAAACACTTAAAAACTTTTGACCACAATGCATGTGGGATATAATTTTAAAGGAAAAAGTTGAAATTTTAATGGAGTGGAATAAATTAGATCAAGGGATAAGATTAACCCGTGACTTATATGAACGATTGCCAAGCAACGAATTTATGGAAGCCACAACTCAAGATCCGAGTGTTCGTTTGGGGAGAACGTTACCTCGTTGGAAAGGTAATTTGATAATTAAGATGATGGAATAGGTTTTAAGAGAAAAAATTGGCCATAACCCTCCCAAAAAATTGAAATAAAAGTCATCTATTGTTTCATGGTTTTATGAGAGATTTTCTTGGAACCTCAACTTCCTGAGCTTATAACTTAAGATATAGAACTCCAAATTGCACTCAGGAGAACTCATTGGAAAAATGATATGATGAAGATTGCATCTAGAATGTTTTGAATGTATGGTAAGGAAAATATATTACTCATAAAATTAAAACACAATCCACTTTTGTTAAAGGAAGTCAAGTTGAAATTTTTGAAAATAAAATTTATTAAAGGAATAAGTGGGACCTACTTGGAGGCACAAATTTCAATGAAATAAAGTCATTAATGAAAATATAATCAAGAATTAATCAAAAGTGGTTTACTCCTAAAGGAATCATGGAAACTTCTAGAAAAGAAAACCCTAACTACTTCAAGAACATTTAGAGTAGTTATGCCACCTCAACCACAACATGTACCTATAAACAAGCCAGCTGCAAGTAAGTGAAAGATGATTATTCTCCATCACAGTGAGTCAAACATAAACTCTACTCTTCAATTTTTCTTCTATCCATTTCCGCTACAATCATTTATCACTTTTCCTTCATCTATTCGGTTTTCTGTGGCATTTAGGTTGATCCTTGGTTGTTCTTCTCTTATCTTCCAGGTCTTTTCATTTTATGTTCCGTAGGAGCCAATCCCAGTCCTCTTTGAAGGGTGAATGCATTTTACTTTCTTTAAAGACATTTAATTTGTATTTAAATATTCATTATTATTTTTGAGACTCTTTATTTTTTAGACTCTGGGAGAGATACTTGGGATATTACATTGTTGTATTTTCAAAGACTTTGACCAGAAGCTTGAGTTACCAAATGTTCTATCTATCATAATATTTTTGGTGCTTTATTATAATTTAAATCTCTCTTTTATTTACGGTCCATTTCTTGTTCTCTCTATTTGTGGTATTGTTAAATGTTCCGATGAATGTTGTGATGGATATATCAGTCATTTATATTATGTATGCATCTTATCTATTTGCATTGTATATATAAGTTGCTACAATCATTTATCACTTTGCCTTCATCTATTCGGTTTTCTATGGCATTTAGGTTGATCCTTGGTTGTTCTTCTCTTATCTTACAGGTCTTTTCATTTTATGTTCCACATGAGCCAATCCCAGTCCTCTTTGAAAGGTGAATGCATTTTACTTTCTTTAAAGACATTTAATTTGTATTTAAAGACTCATTATTATTTTTGAGACTCTTTATTTTTGAGACTCTGAGAGATATACTTGGGATATTACATTGTTGTATTTTCAAAGACTTTGACCAGAAGCTTGAGATACCAAATGTTCTATCTATCATAATATTTTTGGTGCTTTATTGAAATATAATTTAAATCTCTCTTTTATTTTCGGTCCATTTCTTTTTCTCTCTATTTGTGGTATTGTTAAATGTTTTGATGAATATTGTGATCGATATATCAGTCCTTTATATTATGTATGCATATTATTGTTAAATGTTCTAATGAATGTTGTGATGGATATATCAGTCCTTTATAGTATGTATGCATCTTATCTATTTGCATTGTATATATTGTACATATGCTTTTATTTTAACACCTGGTTCCATATCTCAAGTGTTGTTTTCCTTGAATGTGAATGTAAATATTAAGTCTGGTCCTTCTCATACTCCGTTTTGTTTCATTTTATTTTCTTGGAATCATAAGAACAAGAGGAGTACCACCTCTCTAAAAACAAGGGGGGATTAAAACCATTATGAAGTTGACCTTAAGACCGTAAAACAATCTTTTAGATTAACATTTTTGTGACCATACTAAGAATGGTTTATTTTCAAGATATCCGAGACTTTGTCTCGGATCTGATTGAAGAACCAAAAACTCCATGTTTCAAAGTTTCAAAAAGAGGATTCAAGAATATGGTTGCTTGTCCTAGATGCACTTTATTTAGAAAAAGATTGGCCAGAGATACTGGAATGACCTCAAAAAGAGCCAAGAACCATCAAAGATTCTGGAGAACGCATTCCCTGGTGATTCCATTGAAAAAAATCATAAACGCCCTCACAATTCTATTGGAAAGATTCAAGAAACTCAAGAAAATACTCGTGGCGACTCCACCAAGGAAATTCATTCATATTGTGACACTAGTTTTTCTTCTTCATTGATCCCATCGATGGCTTTAAAAGACTCAACAATAAAAAGAATTATCCAAATAATGAGACGATTTCATAGAACCCCATTAAATCTACCAGAAGTAGATTTTCAAATGCCAGACATTTCTATTGAAAGATTTTCCACATTCCTTGGAAATACTTCAGAGGATGCAGAGTACCACTTGTTTAATTTCAAAAGTATATGTCATGATTTCAAACTCACTGAAGACAATTTTACATGTCGATTATTTTTACAAACTCTATGTGGTGATGCTCTTGAATGGTATGGTCCATTGCTTCCTAACACCATTACTAGTTGGCATGTGTTGGAAAATTCATTTGCAGAAACTTTCATCCCAATAATAGCACTCATATGCCCTTTTTTATTGTTTCGATTTTTCTTCCCACCCACTCTATCCCATATGGACACAAGACAATGAAGTGAATTATTTGGAAGAAAAATATAATCAAAGAATGGAAAATTTTTATTCTAGTCATATAGCTGAAAACAAAAATGAGAATTCCAATTTTCAAGTGAAAGATTTCAACCTCTCATATACTCCATATGAAGATCTTTTGAGCAACAAGATAACAAATGAAATTGAAGATCCTCTACCAAATGTACAAGAAGATTTCATTCAACATAGTCATATGGAAGATGTTGTAACAGATGATGAAAAGTCACAAGAGAATTCGAAGCAAGAACAATTGGTGGAAGAAATTGATCTTGAGAACAACAATGAACAATATTGTCATTGCATAAAAGATGAATTATTTCAATACATAGTTGATGAATCAAGAATATTGGATGTGGTCAATGATAAGGAAAATTGTGAAAGTGTTTTCAATTTGGAAACTCCTCATTCAACCCAAGATAGTAAAATTATTGAGAGACAAGAATTGATTATATTGAGACATGGTTTCAAAGCATTGGTGGCCAAACAATGCCATCAAATTCTCAGCACGTCTGGTTCCTTTTTTCTCGATCACACTTTGAACATGCCCATAACACTTTTCTACTAGTCACGATATGTTCCCTAATTTTGGAATTCATTCCACAGATCAACTGGATGTTGGAATGACTCCATTGGAAATATACCTACACCTAAAAGTATCCATTTTATTCAAGTAGCATAGGGTAGGTAGATCTAGTTTGTACATAGTTTGTTTCTTCAATCGAAATTTTGCACAATAAATCATTTTATAAATGGAGGAAATGTTTGAAGATGACACCATATTGTCAGGCTGCTAAATTGAAGCTTTTAAGTGACCTGAAACACTAAATTGTCAAACCAGGGTTGGTAAACTTTGAGCTGATACACAGTATGTGCAGGTAAGCGTCTAGTCTCTTATCTGAATGCTATCCTAAGAATAAAACACACACCTATTCTAAGAACTTGGATTTTAATAACTATCTTGAAACTGAACATTTCCTATTTAAATCATCAACAAGAACAGTCTTGTGCTCAAATGATGGTACTGCTATTCTTATTCCACAATGTGGTTCCACAAGATTATTTTACCTCGATGTTCGATCATTTACCATCATCACTTATATTCCATCCATGACACAAAGAGTATTTTCAAATATGCATTCAATCTGGTCATCAAAATGAATTCAAAAGCTGTCTACAGGAAAACAGAGTACTTGCCTAACTACTGGTACTAGGAGCTCCCCTTTGTTCTAACTGTAATCTAACTGTCCTAAGCAGGCAAGGTAACTACTGTCTAACGAAGCAAAGTGCATGCCAATTCTGAGTTATATTCAAATTGAAAATGAAAATCCAAACAACCACATGCATATTCTACCCTACAGGTATCAGTCCTGCGTTTAATATTCACCAACATAAAAAGATAACAGTACGCTGAAATGATTCAGTTGAGGAATAAGTAAACACGATTCTGAAACTTTTAAACTGCCGTGTAAGAAAACATTAACACACTGCAATGAACTGAAGTTATGATAAACCAAAGATAAATCTGTGAACGCTAGGCTATCTCGGATGCAAGTTCTAAAACCTTGAAATGAACTAAAGTTATGACAGCATAAAACTAACTCTATTGCAAAATAAGGCAGCAACTTGCACCGGTTTGGTGGGCCCAACCAAATGGCACAAACACTGTTAGTAACGACCAGATCCGACTATAACATTCTATTCAATCACTGTATAAACTCCGTGCTTCATCAACTCAGGAAAGAAATACTCAAATCACATATCAGTCAAATAATATAACGTAACAACAATCTGTATTCAAAACATAGGTTCACGGTATCACATAATCCAACAACAATAACAATAGTAATAGCAACGGCAACAGTAACCCGTTCTCCGGAGTGAACACGGGTTTATATCAAAATCCTACTGTTTGTAACAGTCTAAACAAAGATGCATAGAAACAAACGGATCCCCGATCCGAGAATAGTCTTGCAATCAAACT
>JASDQU010751075.1:23505-37923 GCA_032191745.1 Picea mariana | reverse complement strand
AATATCAATTTATTGTCTCATATTTGATTTCTCAAAAGGTTAATTTATGTTTTACGATATTGTTTTATACTATTTTATAGGATTTGTTCAATGAGAGTTTCACTACAAAACTTATAAGAGTTTGTTCTTATTTTAGTAATATTGATTTTCTTCTTTAAGCTAGCTATATAACATAAATATGGTTTTCATATTATAACTTATGTTTTTATAGGACATTAATTTTGTGTTTATAATAGGGATGATTTTAAGGATGGAAATTTATTTTAAAATGTAGAAACCTTGGCGAATCTTACTAATCCTTCATATGCCAACTATAAATGTTTAACGATATTTTTGTAAAAATATTCAAATTTCTAAGGATTTTATATTTATTTTATAAAATTTTGGCGATTTTTAAGGTAACATAAATTTATCCTATAGAATTTTGGGCGAATCATTTTTAAAATAGCGAATATCGTTTTTGGAAAAAGCATGGAAAATTAGCCCATGAGCGAAATTTAGCCCCTAAAATCATCCATGGTTTATAACTTTTGTCTTTAAAAAGTGGCAAAGTTGTTAGTTTTGAACTAATGTTTTGTATATTTTCCTTTTTACAATGCATTAAATTAAGCATCAAAATCTTAAATACTTTTCTACTATGTATTAATTTAAATGCTTCATTTTATGTTCACTGTGGATTGTTCAAAAACACATGATAAAATTCAACATATTTCATTGTGGACTGTTCTTGGGCCTATTGGGACTGATAAAATTCAACATAAAGCTGAACTCTTGGGTCTATCCTACTATGTATTAATTCAAATGCTTCTTTTTATGTTCACTATGAACTGTTCAAAAACACAGATAAAATTCAACATATTTCATTGTGGACTATTCTTGGGCCTATGGGGACTAATAAAATTCAACATATTTCATTGTGGACTGATAAAATTCAACATAAAGCTGAACTCTTGGGCCTATACTACTATATATTAATTTAAATGCTTTATTTTGTGTTCATTGTGGACTGTTCAAAAACACATGATAAAATTCAACATATTTCATTGTGGATTGTTCTTGGGCCTATGGGGACTAATGAAATTCAACATATTTCATTGTGAACTGATAAAATTCAACATAAAGTTGAACTCTTGGGTCTATCCTACTATGTATTAATTTAAATGCTTCATTTTATGTTCACTGTGGACTGTTCAAAAACACATATAGAATTCAACATATTTCATTGTGGACTATTCTTGGGCTTATGGGGACTAATAAAATTCAACATATTTCATTGTGGACTGAAAAAATTCAACATAAAGCTGAACTCTTGGGCCCATACTACTATGTATTAATTTAAATGCTTTATTTTATGTTCATTGTGGACTGTTCAAAAACATGTGATAAAATTCAACATATTTAATTGTGGACTGATAAAATTCAACATAAATCTGAACTCTTGGACCTATGGGGATATTTATTACTCATTTCCTACTTTTCCATAAAAAAAATTGATGGTTGTGGGAGATTCCAAGGTCACTGTCATTGGATAAATTCCAAATCCAATATGAACTTGATATATCTCAACAACTGGAAAGACAAGATCAGAATCTTAAATAATAGATTTGAATCTATCAAATTTATGCACGTACATAGACAATTCAACAAAGTAACAAACAAGATCATAAACTTAAATAATAGATTTGAATCTATCAAATTTATGCATGTACATAGACAGTTCAACAAAGTAGCAGACAGCCTCTCCGAAAAGGCACTCAAAAGAAATTTCGGTTATCTCTTTTATGAAGAAATTGTTGATGGAACTGTTGTATGTACAGAAAATTTTTACATTTTCTAGCTTGGATCTTTACAAATGCCCCTTTTTTGAATAATTTTGTATATGACACTAGATGACTTTTTATAACTTTACTACAATGTAAAAATGTGGAAGGAATGAAAGAGTACAGATCTTTTTTTATCATAACTTTCTAGATCCATATGTAACAAAAAATTTCTTTTGATTCTAATAGAATAACAGTGAAATTGTTCTTTCGTGTGAAAAAAAAAAAGAAATAACTAAGAAAATTAGTGTAGCAATGGGTTAGAAGACACAGAAAGAAAGAATCACTTGAACAAATAGAAGAATGAAAAAAAACATTATAAATATTACAAAGTAAGAGAGACACGCACAAGGGGCTCTACACACACTTGAATTTGAACTTAGGACATTTACATGGTCTTTATCATTTCAATATTTTCAAAGAGACACGGCCTCACATTTACATCAAAATCTCAATTTGCATGAACATCTCAATGAAAGGTTTTAATGGTCTTTGAATTCACCTTCTTTCTTATACGAACAACTATGAAAAAACTACAAAGATGATAACAAAAGCACAAGAAGAGATAGAAGAGATATTGAGATCACTCATGTAATATTTTGTCTTGTCTTGATTTTACTTGCACTATGTTTATTTATATAAAATATTGGATGAAAAAATTTCAATATACTATTTTCTTGATTTCAAAAAAACCTATCAAATTTTATAGTTTCTTATGAAATTTCAAAATGAAATATTCAAGAAAATGTGAAATAAAAATTAAATTTTATAGTTTGTCAAATTTTATAGTTTCTTATGAAATTTCTCAATGAAATATTCAAGAAAATGTGAAATAAAAATTAAACTTTCTCACTTATAATTTAAATTTTGTTTGGTTTGGAAATATGGTTGAAAATCGTCAAAACAAGTCATCAAATTTAATATATGTAAGCGATCTTCATTAAAATTTATATTGATATTAAAATTTATCAGAATTTAAAGTTTTTCTAAGCCATCAATAGTCCCTTATAATGACATGGAAATGGGTCCTAGTTTTGATATGAAGTTATCATTTTCATATGAAAAAACATTGAACAATCAAATTGCAAATAATGAACGCATTTATCCTATATGTGGTAAATTGGTTACATGCATTAAAGGATTTGTGTATATGATTTGGATAATTTGTAGAATTAAAGTATAATCATTCAAAGTATAGGTCAATTAGGTTCCCTAGATACAATCTATAGGTTCTTCCCTGAAATTGTAAATAAGGCTTGGTAAACTTTATTTAATTCATCAAAAATATAACTTTTCTTAATTGAATCCAGACCATGAAAGTAAACTAAACTGGAAGTGAATCTAGAATCCTAGATATTCATAAATACGTGTACTTTCAATGTAAAATATAAAATTCTAGAATGTATATGTGTCACTTGTTTAAAGAAATCATAATGGTATTCCATCTTCAATTATTCGTTCATGATCGGCTTTGGACATTTTCCATTTTCTAACTTTGTTTTTTTTTCTTGATTGAACTTCTATTAACTTTATGCACGCTGCACATACCAAATGACTATATTGAAAACTTATGACATCTGACTGGTAGTCTTGAAAGTGAACATGAGTATCAGTTTGATGGGTTTCTTGAAAAAAAATATGCTTTCAATACAATGGATCCTCTTTCATATATAAAATCGTTATCATCAAAATCTTCTAATAGTCTCATCTTTTGTTCTGTGCATCGCATCAAATAGTATTTCATGTTTTCAGTGTTGTCTACAGGTGCAAACATGGCAAAGACATCTCCTGCAAATAATTGGATATATTGGACAACAAATAGTTCATGTTAGATTATCACACAAGTATATCTACAAGTTATTTGAAAAAATTTAAACATAAAAATTACCTTCTCTAACAAGATCGGAAACTCTATCGCCATCAACTGACACTATAGTTTCATTTGATTCCATCTCCTCTGAGCTTGCAAGTGGCATTTTCCCTTTTACGTTAAGTTCGGTATGTCTCCAAATTTTAACATATTCTGCATTTTCGTTTTCGCAAATATCTATGGATTATGTGTCCTCTATGCAAACTGAACAAAAACAAGACCCATTTCTTCTATCAAATGCAAACACATTTTGATAATGTTTTGTTTTAACTGAATGTATTTTTCGTGTCCCATGTATTGTACTGGCGTCATATGGAATTGATATATTTACATCTTGGATTCCAACATACCAAAAAAACCTACACAAGACAAAAACTTGTTAACTTGAGATCTCTCAAGAAAATGATTAAAGATTGAATATAAATTTGAACATGTTCAAATAAAAATATCGTGTGTACATGTGTAACACATGTATATATAGACACACCTGCGCACATCCCTTGACGGGTTATATCCATGGCTTAGCGCCATTTTGCATCATTCAACAACTTTTTCAATGGATTCAAATCGATCGGCATGAGGGTTCATCTGATACCTTTGAAGTGTTTGTTTTACACATGCCCCTGCACCGTCGTGCTCTCCTTTTCCATGACCAATCTCAAAAAAATTCCAACAATGTGTAAAGTTTGATTTTTTATGAAGACAACATAACCAATAGAATGATCGTAAAGATTTGAAATGAACCACACACTCATCTGACCATATCCAATGTCGATCAAATTTGATTTCACGTTCTTTCAATGAATCATAAAATTTATCAAAATAATGTTGTACATAATGTGTGTTGTGTGCCCGATCATCACTTATATAAAAGTGATATTCCTTAATAACATGTCGATTATCGTTGGTGCTTTCTATGTTATCAAGACTTCATTGATCTTGTCTATATAGAACATGAACAAATATCGTGGCTTGATCAGAATGATAATATTCACTATGTATTTCTTTTTGTGCAACGAATGTGTAATTCTCTGCAAAATCAACTAGAGATAAAATTGTCCCTAGTGGAAACACTTCACGAGATTTTTTGAATTGTAGGTCTTGCCATCGAGCTCTATGTGAATTCTTGGTGTATTTATAAATTTCTTCCTCAAAGTTCTTCAAAAAATCTATCACACAGATTTTATCTACTATCAAATCAATCCTTTTGGAAATAATATTTGAAGAATGTGGAGTCGTGATGTTGATATATTCACATCTCTTCCAATTGATTGTTATATTAAAAAATGATTGATCATTCATTTCAATATGATACTTTGAGTGAAACAAACTTAGTGTAATGAATCTCCCATTTCGTTGCGACAACAAGCCTCACATAACAAGTGCAAAAAAAAAAATTGTGTGTGTATGTAGGAAGGTAATAATGACATTATACTCAACATCGCAACACGACGATGAACACAACGCATGCAATTCATACCACAACAAACATAATGACCTAACATAAAATCACCTCAAGCACCTAGAAGCAATGTACGACGTTCAACCGACGAAGAATAAGAATGACTATCCGCCTGTCTTACCCTGCAATGGTTAGGACCTCCAGGACACATAAGCAATGCTCAAGCCCAGGTTCCCATCGATTTTGACCATCTAAGGTCTCAAGGTTGGCGACTGTTCTGAGGAACAAGGAGGTGTCTATATCCCACCCGACACAAGCAGACCAAGCCTACTAAGCTAAGGACAATCATCCTAACAACCCAACGCATCTAGAATTAATTACACAAGTAACTAGAACCCTTACAGTGAGCAAAACCAATCACATTAAACGTTTACATAACCAAGTACAAACATTACTTATAATAAACAACAACACCCTCAACGGGAAGCGCAAGCTAAAAATGACTTCATCAACAACCCAACCGATAATCAAGGTTAAATGGTCAATATCTATGAATTAAAATGGCGTTAATTACAGATCTAATTTAGCTAGTCCAAATTACAACTAGTCAACTATTTGCAATTATAATTTAACCTTATAAGCGAAACAAGTCAGTGAGTCTAAATCACAACTAGTCAACAATTGGCAATTCTAAATTTACCTTAAAAGCCATCCCAATTAGCAAGTCTAAAGCACGATTTAGACATTTACTACAAATATAATCTAACAAAATCTCCATTAACCATTTAACAATTATATATACATTGCTACCCATTTCCAATATAACGCTATTATTCAACATTATAACAATATTAGTGTACCAAGCACTATCTAACAGCAATAGCAACTTTAATGTACAACCTGTTGACTATTACACTTGTTGTCCGACAAAAGTTAACCATAAAGATAGATAGAAGGAAATTAAGGCTAAGGGGTAACCAAGGATATTGTTGTCTAAAACCAAGATTGTTTATAGATTAAAGGCGCAGTCAGCTAATTAGGTGAATTCGTCCAATCACCACCAGACATAGCCCATCATTTAAGGGCAACGTTGTCACAGTTTTAAAGGCATTTCATGATCAATCAAGGAAGCAACACAGACCTCAATTTCACAGCAAAAATCAAGGGTGTGAACAACAATTTCAGTCAAACTTTATTGGGAAAAACTGTGACCATTTATGGCAACCTTAGCCACGCATTTGAATGGCAATTTCATGGGCCTTCAACAGTAAAACACAAAAAATATTTCAAGGGCAAAAATGGTCGATTCACAGCAAGTAATTTGATGAATTGAAAAGCAAAAACGTGGGCGAATTCAACATGCAACACAGTCCATTTTAATTTCCAAAATCGTGGTTTTTCACAGCAGGAAATTTGATGAAATGGAAAGCAAAAACGTGGGTGAATTCAGCATGCCACACAGTCTGTTTTTAATTTCCAAAATTTTGGTCTTTCACAGCAGGAAAATTGAAGAATTGGAAACAAAAAACATGGGTGAATTCAGCATGCCACACAGTCCGTTTTTTATTTCCAAAATCATGGTCTTTCATAGCAGGAAGTTTGATGAATTGAAAAGAAAAAATGTGGGCATTAACAAGAATCAAATGGAAGCAAAATTTTAAAGTAAAACACAGTCTTCATCAAGGGAAAAAATGCCCCAAAGGTAAAACAAAATGCAGACAAGAATAATTCCTCTTTTCCATCGCCGGAATACAAAATAAAAATGCAAACCATAAATCATTTCGTTTTTCATTTTCAGAATACCCATTGTAAAATGCAGAGATGAATTCATTTCGTTTTTCATTGCCAGAATACCCTATGTAAAATGATGAATTCATTCCGTTTCTCATTGCCATAATACCCAAAATAAAATGCAGACCAGAAATCATTTCGTTTTTCCTTGCCAGAATACCCAATGTAAAATGCAGAGATAAATTCATTTTGTTTTTCATTGCCAGAATACCCAATGTAAAATGCAAAGATGAATTCATTTTGTTTCTCATTGCCAGAATACCCAAAATAAAATGCAGACTGTTACACCTCAAAATCACTCAACTGGATAAGTGTCGCATATGCCTCTCACTTGTCGCAAGTGTCGCAAATGCTGTTGAATCATCCTATCACAATGACGACACTAAAGAGGCACTTGAAACATCTCATGTACTTGGTTTGAAGGAAGAAACTGGTTCACTGGAGTCAAACATCTCTTAACACCTGAGAGGGCTTCTTAGTCCAGAGTTTGGAAGGGGAACGCTCCCCTAAAACTACCTGAGAAGCGTTGGCACCCCTCAAGCAAGCTTCAGAAGTGTTGTAGCGCTTCTCCACCCCTTTGCAGAAGCGCTGCTCAGATTTGAAGCGCTAGCGCTTCCATTGGCCTTCTCTGGAGAATTCTAGCGCTCTGATGCCCCTTCTGAGGGAGCGCTCTCCATTCTGGGTAAATTGTTAAGCCCGGTGAGAAGAATAAGGGGAGAATCATTCGAGTTTGGGAGGCGGTTGAACTTGAATTCTTGGTTTTGTCAAAAGATCTCTGATCCAAGGAGGAGGTTCCCAACTGGTTCTAAACATAACTCAAGAGGTTAGGCCCTTCCCAACCTATATAAGCAAGCTCTATGGTGATGAAGAGAGGGAAGAATGGAGCATATGGAACTTATGATCTTGGAGGAAATTTGCAGTCAGCCAAAGGAGAGCAATCATTGAAGTTGTTTTCATCCAAGCTGTGGATCTTTCATGCAAGGGTTAGATGAAGAGGACTTGACGAAGCTGTCGCACTCGCATCTACGATTGTAAGTACTGCTGTCGTTATTCTCATTAATATGACAAGCTTGGCCTATTTCTTTCTAGTTTGTGTCTAATGTTGCATGAACTTATCATTCATTGATAGATCTGTTTTCAATCTAATGTCAGTAGAGTAGGAAGTGGTCGTATCTTGTTTTGTCCACAGACCTCAGCGAGGAGCAAAAGGATTGGAGCGCAAATCGGAGCATGCAGGGACAAACGTCGATTAAAAGGTAATTCTATCATCCTTCCTTCTCATGCATTAGGCTTAGATAGATTTGAAAGGAAGTCGGTGTCCATGATAAGGATTTTTCTGTCTAGGGTTAAGGTCAAGCCTTAGAGGTCGATCTACTTGTCCGCAGGCAGATTTTCCTACAACACAGACCATAAATCATTTTGTTTTTCCTTGCCAGAATACCCAATGTAAAATGCAGAGATGAATTCATTTCATTTTTCATTGCTAGAATACCCAATGTAAAATGCAGAGATGAATTCATTCTGTTTCTCATTGCCAGAATACCTAAAATAAAAATGCAGACCATAAATCATTTCATTTTTCATTGCCAGAATACCCAATGTAAAATGCAGAGATGAATTCATTTCGTTTTTGATTGCCAGAATACCCCACTACAGCGTAGACAATAGTAGAAGAATGCAAGGATCCAATGGGAAAAGTCATGGAATGATTGCAGGGGTTCTATCAGTCAAGGCATAGAGAAAACTAACCAGGACGCAAGATAATCCACACACAGAGGTCGTTGTCGGATGGCGGAATCAACAATTAGCCAGGGACAAACATCAAGGGTAGTCAGCTAGCAGGTTCATCCTTCGCTCATCATCCTCGCACAGAAAAGCAGGGCATTGAGATCCATAGGTCTTTTAACGCTAAGGCGACGACCGTAGATCAGGCTCATGGCCAACTTCTCAGGCGAGGACTGGTGAGCTAGGGACGAAGGCTAAACAACCATGAAGGACATAATCAACATAGCAAGGTGGTCAAGACGTGTGGGGAAATGAAGCCATGGGAGCCGATCTATCATCGAGCTAGGCTAAGAAAATTTCAAAAAACCATCTAGATGATCAGTTCACTCACCCAAGTAAAAATGAAGATTCAAGCATAAGTTCTAAAACAATTTACCATATAAACGAAGAAATCATACCATTGCCTGTTTGGAGTGGATGTTCCACGTGCTCCTTGCAACTCCCGTGTGCCGACCGGTGAGACTACACTGGTACCTCCCAGCCAATGCTAGGGGTACTCTTCTTCCCCCTTAGCCCCCCGAGCCACAAAGGGGCCACACACTCACTATCCAGAGATTTCGACTAGCTCCCAGCTCACCTCGCAAGGTCGAGCTACCACTCATCACTGAGATGGGTATCCCAACTCCCACAAGTTAAGTCAGTCAAGTAGATATTTCTGCAGCGTAGCGTTACGCAAACAGAAGAGATCCAACCTCCATCTCCTCCCTTCATTATATAGATTTTCGTGGTTCCTTGCTTTCCTAAAATCTCGTTTAATTAAGTTTTTTAGAATTTAATTCCTAAAAATTCCTCCCCATACAAGTGTCACCCATCCCCTTCATTCCTCCATAAATTAATTTATTTAATTAATTAGTTATCTTTATTTCCCTCACCCACCTAGAGTTACTCCTAGAATCACTCCTAGGTGTCCCCAAATTCTCTTACAGGTTTTAATGGCTTTCCCCATTATTAAATTGTCAGTTCAGTTTAAATTAGAAAACTCTTAAATGGTAGATACTTTCCTAAGTTTGACTTTCCGCTTTTTCCCTTATGTTCCCTTTTTCCCTTTTTATGTTTACCTATTTTCCTAGTTTCCTAATATTTTAGATTTTTACCTCTTTCCCCTTTTAGTTAGAACTCAAAAAGGCAGGTGTGGAAATTAACCCCCTTTTTCCATTTTCTCATTAAATTAATATATTTTAAATTATCATAAAATAATAAAACGATTAATTCCCTTTTTAAATTTTAATCCAACAGATTTTTTTATTTTTTTTTATGAAACAATTAATTTCTTACTCCCTTCATGTTACCAGATTTATTGAAGATCATAATTATTATTTATGTTGTTTTTATTATTATTATTATTATTATTTTATAGAGAGATAAAATTTTACCACTAGCATAGTTTAAACTTAAACCTTAAATTTTCGTAATGGGTGACATTTTATTAGGGAATTTTTTTTTTTTTTTAATTCTTATCACATTGTTCATCCTAAGGCCGTCTAGGTTTATTCATTTATCAAAACAACGCGACGTGCCCTTCAGGATGCACTAGGTGCTCCAAGGGTGCCACTCGCCTCATATGTTCCCTTGCGTGACGTGCCCTTCAGGACGCACTACGTGCTCCAAGGGTGTCACTCGCCTCTTTCCATTTTTCTTACGTGACGTGCCCTTTAGGATGCACCACGTGCTCCAAGGGTGTCACTCGCCTCTTGACTGACTTGGTAGACATCAAAAAATAGTGAAGTCAATACTCCGCCAGATGAACTTGTGGGAGACTAAGGGCCTCTAAGGAATAAGGCCCCCGCCTTATTGCGCGCCCCTTAGAATCATTGTAAGCGACTGTCACAGTCTGCCCTCACGGCATCGTGAGTCCTCTCGAACTAGGTAATCATTAACCTATAATTCGAGCCACGGCGGGAGTGCTAGTAGGCTGTGGCAAGGTTGTTGTCCACACCTCTCCCTCAACATCTCTGGTAGTCATGCATAACCCCTTTACTCCACATGTGATTCTGGTCGGCAAGCTATCGTCATCCTGCATCATCAACGAATCATGTCAAAATATATCCATATCATATCATCTAATCAGAAGCACTAAAATCACAATAAAACAATCAAACCCCAATGGTACACTCCCCGACTCGATCCAGAGTCCAAGGGGTTCCATCGATGCCTCGACATCCTCAAGGTCCATAATCCTGCACACTCAGTAAAACCGAGTCAATAGCACCTGTCTATGTCGAGGCGGTAAAACAACATGTCATCAACCCATACGCCTCATAATCACAATCAAATGTTTTAATAGCATAATAATCTGGATCACTTGTGAGCAAGTTTCCTCAAAGAATAAGTTCGCTCACTGCGCCAGAGCGGGATGTTACACTTAGATTTCCACAACAATCACATTTCTTTCCACCAACATTTTTTTTTTGTAAAATAAATCATCACCTTCTCTTTCACATAGAATTTCATATATAAAAGCACAGAATGTGGAAGGAGGAGGTGAACTTGGCCATAAATTTTTACCAAAATCAAAAAAAGTGTCGTAATACAACTCAAATTACACATGATAACGACAACAACAAGTGTCACGAACAGTGATGGGTCTAACAAACCAAGGTTTTTGTTGCACAAATGTATTGATGGAAATTTTAACTTCTTTGTGCTCTTCTTTGAACTTATTGAACAATTTTATTTGTGTCATTGGCAATATATGTTTTGGATGTTCTTCATATTGTTTCCATGCTATTCTTCATCGCAACACATCCTTTGTATGTGGTGAAACACGAGATTCTGCCAACCAACAATTACGGGCCAATTCTTTAACATTTTCTGCAAGACTATCTTTGTAGGGTTGTCTATAAATCATTCTCCAACAAGCCAGTTCATCATTTGCATCTATTTGCAATCGAAATTTTCTATGTTTGTGCAATGTTTTTCTTGACGTTCCCATTGTTTTTGCCATGTGTCGTGTCAAAGGATCTTTTATATTGCTAGATGAAACAACTGTTGTTTGTATCACTCTACGTGCAACACTGACATCTTTTTTTTGAGATTTTCCAAAATCTTTTAATACACTAGTTATATTGTCAAAGACATTTTGTTTCACCTTTGTATCTTTTGTCAACTTTTGAATACCCAATAATGATGCAGCTTCTTTTAACTTTCCTAACTTTATTAGACAGAGTAAAAGTTGAGCTTGTATGGTTACTGATTCATCTTTGAAAAAAGTATTATACATATTCTTAGGGCGATATCTTATATAATGCTTAGCTTTTTTCTTCCCAAATTTGTCAGTATCAACATTCTCTAATATTTCATCGTCAATGTTGATAGATTCTCCTGCATATTTCAATTTGATGGTTTCCATTAGAATTTAGTCTTTTGGCCAAAAGAATATTGTTTCGGCCAAAAGATTCTTTCGACCGAAAACTAGAAATTGGGATTGTATACAGAAACCAAAGAATGGCCCCAAGCTTACCTGAACTTTGGAGGTTGTGGACTCCTACAAATACTCTAAAAAAAAATTCACAAATGACACCAGCATTTGCAAAATTGAATCTACTTTCAATTCCTATAATTTGTTTTCATTTTCATTATTTTTATCTAATTTTATTTAATTTTTTTAAAAAATTACTGCATAATATTTTCAGCAAACATTATGATTTAGTGAAATGAAATATCCGTATCTCTAAAAATACAGAGTGAAAATTTTAGAAAAATTTGTATTCATAATCCTTAAACTGTTCTTTTCAAAAGCCTATTTTTAGATTTTATTTTTAAGTAAAAATTAAGATATATATAAGGTGGAGGAAAACATGTGTCTAAAATCTGCAACGTTTTCAGCTTGGTCAACTTCAAAAAATTCTAGAAATTATAATATTCATCCATTAGATTCAAAATTCTGTAGATTGTTGTAGTATATTACGTTTGTTAAAAACATAAGTTTAATAATAGATACAATGTTGGAGGAAAACATAACTCATTATCATTCCTTTCATGTTTAAGGAACATACTGTTAAACAATTGTCAAATTGACATATCAAATCTTAATAATAAAAAAATTGAAAAATAGTCATTGTAAAGCTAACAAAATTCTTCACAAGTTTTGTTTTTACTGTAAAGTGAAATTCTAAATAAAATAAAAAAACTTTTTTATGCCGGAAGTTGAAGAACTTGTGAAAATGTAGTTTTTTTTCTCATAAAACAAGCAAAATAGACACCCAACTTCATGATTTCACCCCGATATTTTTTCTAATTGATTGCAATGCCTCACATGATCATTAAGGGAATATCTTTCATCATTTTAACATAGCCTACCATTTTTATGAATTTGATTAATGTAAAATCAAAACACATATGTTATAATAATTAATATTGATTAATAATCATTATGAATTCATCATTTATTAAGCAATAATGTTTGTTAATAATTAATTTTTATTAATTATATTATTAAAAAAAATTATTATGAGTGATAGGAGTGGGGAGTATTCATGATCCCAATTGAATTTCTATAATTTCTTGTGCATAGGGCCTATGAAATTTATCCAACAACTTGGTTGACACTTATTCTATCTCGCGTGGCCTATCAATAGTTAAGGAGGCAGATATTGGATTTATTTTCATTTATGGTGGCTCAATGATCATTCTTGAAGAAATACTAGGTACATCAATACCTGAAGGAGCCAAGTTAAAAACCATCATCTCCAGAATTAAACAAGATCTTATATCTTTTATAATGTCTCATTTTTTCACATCAAGAGGGAGTGCAGCAAAAAAGCTAACCCATGGGCCAAGTGGGAGACCACGCTTAGCCAAGGTTCATTGATTAAAAATGGGGTTGAATGCCTTATAGACAACACCTAAGTTTGGAAATGTGGATTAATATTCTCATTAATTTCACATGAATCAAATGTCAAGTGAGAGTTGGAAAAGTCCTCAAAAGGGTGACTCGAGGAAACTTATCACTTTTCTCCTCATGTGAATTTAGTTTTTGTTTGTGACAACTAAATGGTACATTGAGAGTTAGTACAATCGTGGTGGGATGATGGAAGGGCCAATAGCTTAGTGTTAGTGCATTGTGGGCTAGTTCACCCATACATTGAGCAGGATGGTAAGTTTCTTTGAAAGATCTAGTATCTCCTTTGGTATATTTCTTCTTTGGATTAGTATCTTTCCTTCATTGGTTTCTAGTGTGAAAATAAGGGTGAGTGGGTTAAACCTCCTCTAGTATGTCTCTCTGGTTTGTTTCACTTCCAACTCTTTGTTCATTCCTTTCTCTCCTTTCTTCTCTCTCATGACACTCACGAGATTCACATAGTCTTGCACCATCATGAAGAATTAATTCAAGATTCTAATGGTGTCAACTAAGGTTTGAGATATTGAACATGTTTGTATTAGTCCAAATGGTAAATTCATGAGCATGTTTACGCATCATAAGGAGAGGTTATATTTTCTTTAGGCTAAGTGTAGTAGGATAAATAATATCACTCTTACCCAACGAATAGAAGAATTACCATTGGCCTCCAACAACATGGAAATAGAGAATTCATATCAATTTGAGCATATGGAGGAAGACATGGTACACTAACTAATAAACCCTATGAAAATCAAAAAACAAAGCTCCCCATAATCTAATGAAGTGCAAGAAGAAAATGATAGTGCCCCATATTATGTATTTCAAATTATTATGTATTTTAGGAGAGTATGTAAAACCATACCACTTGTAAACCAACCTGAAACATATGTTTTATAATATTTTTGAATAT
>JASDQU010751075.1:2137-17988 GCA_032191745.1 Picea mariana | reverse complement strand
AAACCCTTAAATCAACTAAAAAAGTAAAATAGAAATGACACAGAAGCCTAAGTAGACTATCGAGAAGAACCTTGAGGGAGAGAGTTGTTGAAATATTGTAACTACAAAGAATATTTTAATTATAATTGAGTTATTATTATATAGATCAAATCCCCTTTTGTGGATTGATCATGTCAGGTCTTGTGTAAGACCAAATCTCCTCTTGTGAATTTGTCAAACCATATTCATATCGTGGTATTTGAGAAGTCGGCCTCTAGGGTTTATTAAAGTAGTTTTAACCACTATTGGAAGAATTTGGCCCTACTTGGTGAAGAGACATAACCCTAGCGCCCCCTCAGCTAGTATAAATAAGTGACGATGGCGCCTCATTCTTTCACTCACTTAGACACTCAACAAGTGCACATATTTTGGAGGTAGTTGCAATAACAAGAACGAGAAGAGAAGCGCATGCTCAGTCTTGGATATTCTTTATTATTTTGTTCTAAGTCTTGGCATTGTATTGGAAATCTATTATTGAGGAAGTTTTTGTTGGGTTTTCTCCCCCATGAGGGTTTCCCAGGATAAAATGTTGTGTACCTTGTGATTGTGTTTCTTTCAGTGATCCTACTTGTGTTATTATTCTCTAGTAAATTGAAAAGAACATAATAGCAACTCTAAATTTAACATGGTATCATAGCTTGACTGAATGGAGCACATTTCACTAGGTATCCAAAAACATCATTGTTGTTGTACAAGAAAATTAGGGTTTTTTATCGGAAGGGAATTTCTTACTAAAAACCATCTAAGGAAGTGTGCCCTATCTCAACACATCATTTGGCAGCTTGAGCGCACCTTTTCCG
Source organism: Picea mariana (assembly GCA_032191745.1). Taxonomy (NCBI): domain Eukaryota; kingdom Viridiplantae; phylum Streptophyta; class Pinopsida; order Pinales; family Pinaceae; genus Picea; species Picea mariana. The sequence goes on along the minus strand of JASDQU010751075.1, from coordinate 17,149 downwards.
TGGTCAAAACCTCCAAAACGTCAACCCTAGTTTTGATTGGTACCAGAAAACTAGGAAACCAGAACCAATACCAAAAGTACTAGTCCATATTTGCGCAGGTCAAGTTTCAAGGGGTAAAACTTGGATTTTTTTAAAGCAAACAGCTCCAGCCTACTCGCCTCATCCCAATGCATCTCCTGGTAAGTTCAGGTTCAGTTTCTGAGCACCTTTATTTTTTGGTCATTTTCCTAGCTCTAGGTCAAGATGTCTACACATGCTAAGCTTGTTGACAAGTTAGAAGGTGTGGAAAATTTATGTGCCTAGAAATACAGGATTGGACTCATTCTTGAAGGGAATGGCCTTCCAAATTCATAAAATAAAATGTACCGGAACCCGAAGAAGAAGCAACCAAAGAGAAATACAAGAAGGATACGGTTAGGGCCAAAAGGATCATTGCAAACTCCATTAAAAATCACTTGATACCTCAAGTGTCTTATAAGAATACTTCAAATGATATGTTTGATTCCCTAACTAGAATGTATGATGGAAAGAACATCAACCGAAAGATGAATCTGAGAACCCAACTCAAGAATACAAAGATGCAGAAAGGAGAAACAGTTCATGACTATTTCTCTAGGGTTTCTCAATTCAAGGAACAAATAGAAGCAATTGGAGACAACCTAGATGAAGATGAAATCATAATGACAGATATTAATGGTCTCATGAGACCTTGGGATGCCTTCATCCAAACTATCTTTTCAAGAAAATAAAAACTCCAATTTGATAGTCTATGGGGAGAATGTGTTCAAGAAGAAGCAAGAGTAGTCAACCAAGAAGAAGAACTATTAAGGGATGAAGAACAAGCCCTAGCTGCTCATGCTAAAGTACGAAAGGAAAGGTCTCATTTCCAAAAGGAGACACCCATCTGCATAAGGAATCTCACTCCCCAAAGAGATTCACCCACTTCCATAAAGAATCTCACCCTCTAAGGAGATCCCAGAAATATCATAAGGGGCAAAGAAAGGCAAAGATTTATCCTCTTATCAATGTTATCATTGTGATGAGATGGGACACATTGCTAAGAATTTTCCTTCCAGAAGGGAAGAATACAAGAAGAGAAATAACAAAAGACATCATGCCCATGCAGTTGGATGACGCGCCACCCACAAAGTTGACTAAAGAAAATATTGAAGAATATGTTTTATTTTCTGCCCTCTTAGGATATGTGACACTTGGAGAGGACACTTGGCTCATAGATAGTGGTTCCTCTAAGCACATGACAGATTAGAGAGACATTCTATCTAGTCTTACAGAAAAGGACTTTCCTCATAAAGTTTCACTTGGAGATGATTATCAGTATCCTATCAAAGGAATGGGAGAATCCACCTACAAACTTGATTCATGAACTCCGATGAGAATGAAGGATGTACTTTATGTACCAAGTTTGACAAAGAACTTACTTTCTATCTTGGCTCTAGATGAGAAAGGTTTTAGGGTTTCATTCATAGATGGTGAAGTTCTTATGTGGCCTAAAGCAAAAACCATAGAAGATGCAATTGTTATTGGAACATAAGAAGGTGGCTTGTATAAGTTAAAAGGTCACTCAGATGCAGCCTTGACTCACTCCACTGAGATTCCATGTGAACTTTGGCATAGAAGACTAGCTCACATCAACTACAAAGCCTTACCATATGTAAGCAAGGTAGTTACATATTTACCATAATTCAAGGTTGATCATGAAGTTGTATGCAAGGGATGTGCACAAGGAAAGAACATAAAAAATCCTTTCCCAAAGAGCGACATTAAAGCAAAAGGAATCTTGGAGCTCATCCACTAAGATGTATGTGGTCCAATGCCATCAACCTATTTAAGTGGGCATGTATATTATGTGTCATTTATTTGATGATTATTCTCACAAGACTTGGGTTTATTTCTTGAAATCCAAATATGAAGTACTTGGAAAGTTCAAGGAATTCAAAGCCTTGGTAGAAAGTCTCTTCGAAAGAAAAATCAAGATACTTAGGTCAGATAATGGAGGAGAATAAACCTCAAATGAATTTGGAATCTTTTGCAGAGATGTTGGTATTAAGAGGGAGCTCACCACTCCCTATAATCCTCAACAAAATGGTGTAGCAAAAATAAATAATAGAACAATAATGGAAGTAGTGAAGACTATGATCCACGATCAAGATCTTCCAATGCACTTATGGGTTGAAGCAGCAAGAACAACAGTTTATGTCCAAAATAGATTATCCCATAGTGCACTTGGATTCAAAACCCCTGAAGAAATGTTCTCCGGAAAGAAGCCAGAAGTAAGTCGTCTCAAAATATTTGGTTGTCCAGTGTTCATACACATTATGAAAGAAAGGAGAACCAAGTTGCATCCTTCAAGAAAGAAGGGAATATTTGTTGGATACTGTGAGGTATCTAAGGCCTTAAGAATTTACATACCAGGTTACCATCATATTGAGATCAGCATAGATGTAATCTTTGATGAAGATGCAACACTCAAAAGATAAAGGAAATGCCAACTTGAAGAAGTATATGAAGAAGAACCTGGAGCTCCCAGAGTTGCAGAACCTGTGAAGGAAGTTACAGTTACCCATGATGATGAGATTCCATAAAATCATGATATTATAGAATCTCAAGAACCTCCCTAGATGACGATCTCTCAGAAGAGAAAGCCATCTTGGGCAAGGTAACTTATTCAATATGGAGAGAAGTATGGTGCCCCAGAAAGAACCATGAAACAAAGTAAGAAACCTAAGCCATTATCCAGTTATATGGCCTTGATGTGTGATCTCATAGAAAAGGAACCTACTTTTTTTTTCCAATAGAAAATTAGCTCGAAATTATATTAGTGTATAATCTCATTTACATTTACAAACATATGCAAGGATAACATAAACTACTACATCCCAAAAAAAAACCTAGAGTCACCTGAACCAGCACGCAGGTTGCCCAACGAGATACAAAAACAGGGATAAAAACCCCAACAAAAACATAAATGAAAACTAAACCAGATGCCACACGCCCCCAAAGGACCTCAAAGTGTTTACCCAACACCGCACACCCCCAATGGACATCAAAGTGTTAAACATAACACTGCACACCCCCATTGAGGACCTGTAACACCCCCACGCTTTGAGCGAGAACTAAATAAAATTTCTCATTCAAGAGATGGATTAGCTCTTTGATTTCCTACTGAAATCCCAATATCTGATCCACGGGCCCTATTGAAACCCCATCAACGTGAACATGCCCAAGGTGCAAGCTTCACCTATGCGACCATAGGTTATGACCGCATGCCTATAAAAAGGCGCTTCACATTTCCGGACTTTGGGACTTCTGCAAGCAAGTCAAACCTAACTCATGTTTCTTGAATTCTCGATCTTCGGTTTCTGTCCAAGGCCAGATATACGGTCCTATGCTATCCCCTCGATCGACAGTTGTGATCATGCCACGATTTCCCGTATTGGGATAATGAACATGAGCCAGCTCTGACTCTCCGTTCCCCGAAATCTTCGTCTTCGGTATCTCCTCCCTTCATCTTTCACCCACATGACCATTCGTCACGACCAGGGGCTTAATCTTTTGAACTCACCGGGTCTTCACATTTCGTGAAGTTGGAACACAACCAATGCCTATCTTTCTAAAGTTCGAACCCATAACTCCCAATATCCCCGCGCCCAGATCCACAACCATGGCCCTCCTGTGATCTGACGGTTCAGATCAAATCGTGAGTTCGGGTCTCGCGAGTTCACAAAACTCTACCCTTTGACTTCCTTAAGCAGTGGGTCAATGAAACATTGATACTTCTCCACGTGTCCTCTGTCGATGGATTCAATCTCTTACTTCCAGCTAAACGAGAGTTAGGGATGAAGGTTACTCTCCTTCTCCCAATATAGAAGATACACGAGGACAAAGGTTACTCTCCTTCTCCTCTCTTCATCTGGGAATTGAGGTTCTCCTCTACAATCTCCTCTCCTTTCCCTCTGCCCACACCCATGCTTTCTTTCTTGCATCCCCCTGCAAGATTATGTGTGGCGCAAATTTTTCGTCTGTGGTCAGGTCTGAGAGCTTTACGGATGGGCGGTCCACCCCATCCCCTCATTAATTCTTGAGGAGCCTCCCCACCTACCATCCTCACAGAAATTCATTCCTAGGTTAGAGAGTTGTTTTTGTCTTGAGCAAGTAAAAACCAGTGAGGTATTGGTTTGGTGGAAGTTAACGCAATTGTTCTGGGTCCCTTCCACCACCTTTTCATTAGCCATCGTGGTCTCTTTTAGCACATCCCCTTCCCATCAGTCATGCAATACATATTCATAACATAATTTACATTCATCGACCTTTTACACAAAGGTCCACCAAATCAAACATTCACACCTTCGAGTTTCCTATAGTTCCTAGCCAATATAGTTATATTTATAGACTGGGGGAAACAGGGTGTTACAATTCCCTCCCCCTTAAAGTAACATCGTCCTCTATGTTCAATCTATCAACATGATGTGTATGTACAAAAGTAAACAAAATTGGATATGCATGTTTCATAGCATCTTCCATTTCCCACGTAGCCTCATATGGGCCAAAGTGTTTCCACTACACCTTGACCTGTGCAATGGTTCAGTTCCTGAGTGGGGTTTCCTTCCTGTCTAGTATGCATTGAGGTTCTGGTAGGAATTCTCCCTCTGGTTCCACCTGGATCACTGACCAGTCAATTATATGATTAGAATCATGTACATATTTATTCAACAATGAAACATGGAAAATATTATGTGCTTTTACTGTGGGAGGGAGTGCTAGCCTATATGCTACAAGTCTCACTCTATTTAGAACTTCAAAGGGTTCACAATACTGAGGTGCCAACTTGGCACAAGCTCCCATCCTTGGGGAACTCTTTCTGGGCCTAACTTTGAGATAGAAGTGATCTCCCATCTTGAATTCTCTAGGGGTTCTCTTTCTATTGGTGTAACTTTTCTGTCTGTTCTGAGCAATTTTCAGATTTTTCTTTATCTGAATCACTTGTCGTTCCATTTCTTTCAACATGTCGGGTCCAATAGTAATCATGTTTACAGGATTACTCCAACTAACTGGAGTGTTGCACGACCTACCATAGAGGACTTTGAAACGACTCATCTTCAGTGATTCTTAGTAGCCATTTTTGTAGGCAAATTCCACCAGTGGCAGGTAATCTTCCCACCTTTTAGGTTGATGCATTACATGCATCCTTAGCATGTCTTCTAATGTTTGGTTCACTCTTTCCATCTGTCCATCGGTTTGAGGATGATAAGTTGTGCTAAATAATAATTTGGTCTCTAGGCCAGCCATCAAGGATTTCCAAAAGTTTGAGGTAAATTTTGTGTCTCTGTCAGACATGATCTCCTTATGCATGCCATGTAGTCTGAATATCTCCTTCATGAATATGTTGGCAATATATATTGCCTTGCAAGTCAATTTTATGGGAATAAAATGAGCAGCCTTGCTCAATTTATCCACCACTACCATGATGGCATCATTATGCCTAGCTGATGTTGGTAATCCGGTGATGAAATCCATGGAGATGGTCTCCCATTTCCATTTTGGGATTGGTAGAGGTTGTAATAATCTTGCTAGGTGCTAGTGTTCTACTTTAACTTGTTGGCATTCTATACACTTGGCTAAATACTCAGCTATGTCTTTCTTCAATACAGGCCAATAGAATTGTTTCCTCATGGCTGTGATCATCTTCTGGTATCCTGGGTGACTAGTATATGGTCTTTTATGTAGTTCATCCATTATGAACCTCTTCAAGTCGTCACAATCTAGAATATACAATCTGTTTATGTAAGTTAGCAGACCTCCATCTAGCATCTGGTAGCCTTCATACTTTATCCCTGCGGGTTCTTGCTCCAGGTACAAGGTCACGGTCTGGAAAAATGTGTCTACTTCTTATGCATTCCTAACTCTTTCCTTGAAATTTGTCTCGCAGGTGATCATCGTTGTCAGGTGAATTTCTTTAATACTTTTGCTAGGGGCATCGAACACCATATTTTCCTTTCCTTTGATATGTTTGATTTCGAAATCGAACTCGCTAAGGAGGGCCATCCACCTAGCTTTTCTAGCATTGAGTTTTGGTTGGTCAACCAGGGGTCGCAATACACAGTGGTCTGTCATAAGTACAAATTTCCTACCCAGGAGGTAATGCCTCCACATTTTCAAGGCATGCACTATGGCAGCCAACTCTAGATCATGGGTCACATAGTTGACTTTGTGCTCATTCAATTTTTGAGATTACGCTTCCTTCTTGCATAAGGACTCCTACGAGCCTTTCCTTGTAGGCATTTGTGCACACGAGGAAGTCATTTTCTGGATCGGTGATCTTCAGCACGGGTGCATGGGTCAAAAGGTATTTCAGGGATTGAAATCTTTCTTCACATTCTTGTGTCCACATGAATTCAGCTCCCTTCTTCTGGAGGGCAGTGATTGGACAACCAATATTGGAGAATCCTTTTATAAATCTTCTATAGTATCTTGATAAGCCCATAAAGGATCTGATATCCGAAACGTCCTTTGGGGTAGGCCATTCCATGATAGACCTTGACAAGATCAGGTCTATCATNCTGGAAAAAATCACACTTGCTAAATTTGGCATAGAGCTGATGTTCTCTTAGCACTTGAAGCACAAGTTTAAGATGTTCCTCATGTTCCTCTCTATTCTTGGAGTGGATTAAGATATCATCAATAAAAACTAGTACAAATTTGTCTAGGAATTTGTTGAGCACATTTTTCATCAAGCACATAAAAGTGGCAGGGGCATTGGTTAATCCAAATTGTACTACTACAAACTCGTAGTGACCATATCTCGTCTTGAAGGTGGTTTTGTGGATGTCTTCACCCTTGATTCAAACTTGATGGTTCCAGATCTCAAGTCAATATTTGAGAAGATGGAATCACCTCCCAATTGATCGAACAAGTCATTGATCTTAGGTAAGGGGTACTTGTTCTTTATTGTTACCTTATTGAGTTGTCTATAATCTATGCACAGTCGAAGGGTACCATCTTTCTTCTTCACAAACAGGACGAGTGGTCCCCATGGAGACACATTGGGTCGGATATAGCCTTTGTCCATCATTTCTTTTAATTGTAATTTAAGCTCAACTAGCTCGAGTGTGCTCATCCTGTAGGGTGTCCTAGACACTGGCACCACTCTTGGTGCAAGTTCTATCGAGAAGTCAATGTCCCTTCTTGGAGGTAGACCTGGTACCTCTTCTGGAAACACGTCTCTATAGTCTCTTAGTATGGGGTGGTCTTCGAGGCTTGGTCTGTCATCCTCAACTGATTTCAACACATGTATCGCATATAGTGGACATCCCTTTCTACAATACTTTCTCATTTGAAGAGTTGATATTCCTCTCACCGAGACAGGTTTCTAGATCCATTGAAGGGTTATCCTTCTCCCTTATTCACTTACACATTCTAAGGTTTTATGGTAACAGTCCAGTCTGGTTTTATATGTGGCTAGCCAGTCCATACCAATCAACAGGTCATACGATCCTAGGGGTAGTATGTTAAGGGTTGCTTGGGTGGGGAATCCACCCATAGTGAATTGGCAAGCTGGTATGACCTTCGCCACCTTTCTTTTGGTTCCAGTGGCTAATTATACCAACCATGGCTTGGCATGTTTATGTGGCTATAATTTGCACTTATCAACAACCTGAGGAGCTATATAACTCAAATTTGAACTGGGGTCAATTAGAATAGACACTATATGGTTGGTGATCATACCTTCCATTTCCACCACTGAAGCTTGCTGGTTGGCTTGTTTATTATCCATGGCTGCAAAAATTCACGGCATAATCCTGGCCATGTTATTGACGATGGTAGCTTCTTGGACATTGTAAATTCTCCTGTTGTTTTATTTTCAGTGTGGGTAGTCCCTCGGTAGATGTTCTTCTCCACAACCCCAACATTTCAAGGGTTCTTTCTTTGGGTTATCAGTCTTCCCTGGGGTTGATCCAAAAGGTTTATTTCCGCTCTGGGAGGGGAAATTCTGTTGGTGTACACTTCAGGTCAGAAAGATCATCCTTGAATACTTCTTATAGTTTTTAAATCTTGGGGATTTAAACCCCTTTTTCTGGAATCCCGAACTATTCTTCTGCTTCCAGCCTTCACGAGGTTCTGTCCGAAGCCCAAACTATTCGTAACAATATCTTTCCTTTCGGATAGTGTATTTTAGGGTCCTTGGCTTGTCAAACTCAATCATGTTCTGATATTCCTTAAGTAGCCCATTGATGAATCGTTGCACCTTTGTCTTTTCTTCTTTTATGTAGGGTACGTACCTTAGCAAATCAAGGAATCTGTTGACATATTCCTCTATAGTGATTTGCCCCAGCTTGATTTCATAGAATTCTTTAGTCTTTTGTCAAAATACTTTTCCGACAAATACTTCTTCCTGAAGTATTTTTCAAACCGTTCCCAAGATAGGTCTTCTTCATGAATCCCTTTCACATTCTTAAGGTCTTCCCACCAAATGGAAACCTTTCCATTCAGGTTAAAAGTGGCTACTCGGGCCTTCAAGTTTTCGNATACTTTTCCGACAAATACTTCTTCCTGAAGTATTTTTCAAACCGTTCCCAAGATAGGTCTTCTTCATGAATCCCTTTCACATTCTTAAGGTCTTCCCACCAAATGGAAACCTTTCCATTCAGGTTAAAAGTGGCTACTCGGGCCTTCAAGTTTTCTAAGAAGTCATGGACTCTCAAATACTTCTTTAGTCCAAGCAGCCAGGCCACCGCTTCCTCTCCCCTCTTTATCTCACCGTCGAAAGAGGGTGGTTTGGCCTTCTTCAATTCTTCGAGATTGTGACTTTTGAAATGCTTTCAGTTCTTTCGTTTTCTTCGGGAATGTGAAGTAGTTATGCTACTAGAAGATCCCTCTGAGTCGCCAGTTTCCTTTCCATAGGACTCATCCGATGCTTGTCCCCTATCTCCGACGTGGACCTTTCTCAAGGTGCTCTTCCCAGTGTGTCCACTTAAAAGAACACGTTTTCGTATCTCAGGTGGACTTTGACTCCTCTTTGTCTATCGACGGTCCACGTGACTGGTGTTAGGTCCATACTGCAGTTGTTTTTGTATGTCATATAAACTCTGCAGCAAGACTGCATTAATTTCCATTTACTTCTCTTGCTCTTTTATCAACCTCTCATTGTCAACCTTGCAACTCTATAGTTGGGCCATAAGACTCCTCACAGTCTCAGCTAGATCTGGAGGGGTATCTACCTCCCTCCTTTCGTCTGACTCTTTGTCTCTATTGTGGGGGCCATTCCCCACTTTGTGGTGTGTCACCATTCTATATGTCTGCAGTTTGTCATGGTTGATCGTCTGCTTGCGTGCATACAAAACACTTGTTGTTAGCCAACATTATATTTGTTCACAATCAAAACTTAATTCACATTTCTTGATTTCCTACACACACAACAGTAATGCATACACACATAGTAGTAGGTTGTCATTCTTTCTATAATAAGGACATAACCAACCTTTTTAGGAAAGAGAGTAAGGTAAGATGTCGCCTCTTAATGTGCTCATCCATGAGACCAAACAGGCCAAGTGTTGTAACCATGCTCTGATACCAATTTGTAACACCCCCACGCTTTGAGCGAGAACTAAATAAAATTTCTCATTCAAGAGTCGAATTAGCTCTTCGATTTCCTACTGAAATCTCGATATCTGGTCCACGGGCCCTATTGAAACCCCATCAATGTGAACATGAGCAAGGCATGATCTTCACCTATGTGGCCACAGGTTGTGACCACATGCTTATAAAAAGGTGCTTTGCATTTAGGGACTTCGGGACTTCTACAAGCGAGTCAACCCTGACTCTTGTTTCCTGAATCCTTGATCTTCGGTTTCTGTCCAAGGCTAGATATACGGTCATGTGTTATCCCCTTGATCAACAGTTGTGATCCTGTTTCAATTTCACGTATCGGGATAATGAACGTGAGCCAACTCTGACTCTTCATTCCCCGAAATCCCAGTCTTTGGTAGCTACTCCCTTCATCTTCCGCCCACATGACCATTTGTCACAACCGGGGGCTTAATCTTCGAAACTCGTCGGGACTTCGTGTTTGGTGAAGTTGGAACACAACCAACACCTATCTTTCTAAAGCACAAACCCCGATATCCCCGCACTCAGATCAACGGTCATGGCCCTCTTGTGATCCGACGGTTCAGATAAAATCGTGAGTTCGGGTCTCACGAGTTCACAAAACTCTGCCCTTTGACTTCCTTCAGCAATGGGTCAGTGAAACGTTGATCCTTCACCACGTGTCCTCTGTTGGTGGATGGTTCCAATCACTTCGGGACTTTCAAGACTTTGACGCGTCCACTCTCTCGCCTACACAAGGGTTAAGATCGACGGTCAAGGTAGCTCTCGATGGATCTTGGGACCTACAGTCCTGATTCCATCGCTACTTGTGAAGACTGAAGGGGTCAAGGCATTAACGCCTGCACTCCTCCTCTAGATCCATTAGTCCTGACAAACCTGGGATACATCTGAAAGGATCTCGTCGATTTTTCTACCAAATGAAAGGATACTCCCTTTCAATAATTGGAATCGCTATCCTTTCTGAACTTGGGCAACGAAATTCAATCTCTCGGGGCTTCAAACTCCCACGACCCTGAAATCTTCGAGAGCTAACCCTTCTTTCACAGGGTTTCCAGACCCGTGACACATGAATCTTCAGATGGTTCTTGGGAAATTATCCCTAATCTTAGTCGGGTTTCTGGATAAGGGCTTCGGTACTTTTCAAAGTCCCTGGGCTACTGTCCTGAATGAAGTGCCTTCTTAACTCATTGAGTTATGAGCTACAACATTGGGGCAGGGTAACCTCGTGGGTTTATTGTAGCGGTAGCCATACCAAGGTTCTTACTCTGACTCTGAGACATGATGTAATTCCCTGGGGAAGGTGCTTTCGGGGAATTAAACTAGAACATCACGAGAATCAGGCAAATGGGACGATTCGCAATGGAACAGACCCATGCTCCAAACTTACTCAGTTTATACATAAACTAACTGTGGCATATAAGTGTACACATGCATTCATTATTTCCAATCTAAAATACTAGGAAATCATAGCATACAGAAACCATTTATGGGCATATAAACATGAACATGTATCCATGATATTGAATTCAAAATACAAGGCATAAAACACTTATCATAACCACAAGGCGTGATGCGACTGCTGAGAGGGGTGCTCATTTCCACCCAACCATAGGCTTAGTCACTCCCAACGAATTTATCACTAGCCACCCCCAAGCTTAGACCACGATGCTCTGAGATTCAATCTCTTACTTCCAGGTCAACGGAAGTTAGGGACGAATGTTACTCTCCTTCTCCCGATACAGAAAATACACGAGGATGAAGGTTACTCTCCTTCTCCTATCTTGATCTGGGAGCTGAGGTTCTCCTCTGCAATCTCCTCTCCTTTTCCTCTGCCCACACTCATGCTTTCTTTCTTGCATCCCCCAAGATTGCGTGTGGCGCAAATTTTTCGTCCGTGGTCAGGTATGAGAGCTTTACGGATGGGCGGTCTACCCCATCCCCTCATTAATTTTTGAGGAGCCTCCCCACCTACCGTCCTGATAGAAATTCATTCATGGGTTAGAGAGTTGTTTTGGTCTTGAGCAAGTAAAAACTAGTAAGGTATTGGTTTGGTGGAAGTTAACGCAATTGTTACAAGTCCTTTCCACCACCTTTTTATTATCCATCGTGGTCTCTTTTAGCACATCCCCTTTCCAGCAGCCATGCAACACATATTCATAACATAATTTACATTCATAGACATTTTATACAAAGGTTCATCAAATCAAACACTCACACTTTCAAGTTTCCCATAGTTCTTGGCCAATATAGTTATATTTACAGACAGGGGGAAATAGGGTGTTACAGGACCTCAAAGCTCTGGTCCAAATCCTCTTCTAGCCAAAGAGGAAGAGACCAAGAGGATCCAAAAAAAACTAAAGATATGACTACAGCTTTGAAAGAAGCATGGTAGATATCGGCCCCGAACTAGAGGCAGCCATCGCAGGGTATCCACCGTCATCTGCAGTACCTCGCCCACAAAGCCATGAAAAATACCATAGGTTCGACCCTCCTCCATCGCCTCCGCACCGCAAGCCAGCTCGCCCTTCACCCTTCGCTCCACTCTGTGTTGCACCGCAAGCCAGCTACCACGGTAACCCTCGCACATGGTCGTGCTCTCTTTGGTAGTGCCAACAACCTCACCCTAGTCGTGCTCACTCTGGAAGAGAACCTCGTCCTAGTTGCGCACGTCATTCTACCAAGGATTTGGGGATGCGGCTAGTAAAACCTAGCCGTAGAACCCTCGCTGCCATAAAATGAACCTACTTTCTTTGAAGAATCCATTCAAAAGAAAGAATGGGTGGATGCCATGACGGAAGAATACCAATGCATTAAAAAGAATGATGTATGAGAAATAGTTCCCAAACCAAAGAAAAAATATGTGGTATTTTCCAAATGGATATACAAGATAAAACATGATGCAGATGGAAGTATTGAAAAACATAAAGCAAGATTTGTAGCTCATGGATTTTCTCAAAAAGAAGGCACTGATTATGAAGAGACGTGTGCTCCTGTAGCCAGATACACTTCTATTAGAACCATCATAGCTCTTGCATCCAAAATGAAGTGGAAGTTACATCAGATGGATGTGAAAAGAACCTTCTTAAATTGTGTTATTGAATAAGAAGTGTATATAGGCCAACCACAAGTGTTTGAATTCGAAGATAGAAAGACTCATGTCTACAGGTTGAAGAAATCTTTGTACGAGTTAAAGCAAGCTTCTAGAGCTTGGTATGGCAGAATTGACAGTTTCTTGAAGAGCTTGGGATTTACCAAGAGTGAAGTTGATTATAACCTTTACTTCAAGGTTTTTAATGACGAGTTAGTTATATTTCTACTATATGTGGATGACTTATTCTTAACAGGAGAAGAAAAGCTCGTCACGGATTGTAAGAAGAAACTCACTACAGAATTTGAGATGAAAGACCTAGACCTAATGCATTATTTCTTAGGTATTGAAGTTTGGCAGAGCTCGAAGAAGATCTTCCTTAACCAAGGGAAGTATGCAGTTGAAATACTAAAGAGGTTTGACGTGTTGGAATGTAAAGCCATGAACACACCCATGGAAACAAAGTTGAAGATCCTGGTGGATACTTCATCGGAATTGGTTGATGCTACTCTATATAGATAGATCATTGGTTCCTTAATGTATCTGATGAACACCAGGACAAATATATGTTTTTTTATGAACACCTTGATTCAGTATCTGGTAGATCCCATATGTGTTCACCTTGTAGCTGCAAAACATGTGATGAGATACCTTAAGGGTATATTGGAATATGGTCTCTGTTATATTGGAGATCAAAACTTCAGACTATATGGATATACTGATTCAGATTGGGCTGGAAGTGTTTCCGATAGAAATAGAACTTCATGATGTTGTTTTAGTCTGGGATCATCCATGATTTCATGGCAGAGCAGGAAGCAATCCAATATTGCTCTCTGCATGGCAGAAGTGGAATACATTGCAGCATGTTCCACCAATTGTGAATCCATATGGCTTCGAAAGTTGTTGACATGTCTATTCGATCTGGATATGGAAGCCACTGTGATTCTATGTGATAACCAGAGTTTCATAAAGATGACGAAGAACCATGTGTTCCATGACAAATAAAAGCACATAGAGATCTGGTATCACTACATTTGTGATATGGTGCAGAGGGGAGTTGTAAAGCTCCAATATGTTGGCACAGATGAGAAGGTTGCAGATGTGTTGACCAAGCCTATGTCTCGAGTGAAGTTTGAATACTTCCGAGACAAGCTTGGTGTTGCCCAAAAGGAACTCCCTTGAAATGGGGAGTGATGTTGATAATACTATAGTATCCTGACCAACAACGGGTAGCTCCATTAGGATTTTATATCCTAGAGGATTGATCATCCATGGGAAGATCCCAAAGTTCCAGTAAGGACAGTCTATTAGAGTACCTGTGCATGTATATTCCAGCTTTGGTGAGTAGTGGTAGCTCTGTTAGGATTTTATATCCTAGGGAATATTTTGATTCCTAGGAAGATCCCGAAGGTATGGTAAGGATGGTCTGCTAGAGTACCATGTGGTAGCTCCGTTGGGAGTTTATATCCTAGAGAATATTTTGATTCCTGGACAGATCTCGAAGGTCCGGTAAGGATGGTCTGTCAGAGTACCACAAAATGTTGTTGTTGCACCTGTCTCATTCTATTTCCATGTGATGTTGATGATGTTGTATCAACCTTGTGTTGTTGATGATGTTGTATCAACTTCGTGTTGTTGATGATGTTGTATTAGTGTTATACTAATTGATGTTGATGCAAATGATGATGACGATACCACTCCAGCTCCATGTTGTGAACAATGATGTTATTGATGATTAGAAAAGATTTTGATGATTTGTAGATATGTCAGTCAATGTTCCAGATGTTGATGATGTTGTTGCCCTCTCTCTCTCCTGATGATGTTGTATTGGGTTATTTTAGTAGAATACCCTTCTTGTTAAGGGGGAGTGTTGAAATATTGTAACTGAGAAGAATATTCTAATTATAATTGAGTTATTATTATATAGATCAAATCTCCTTTTGTGGATTGATCATGTCGAGTCTTGTGTAAGACCAAATCCATTCTTATGGATTGGTCAAACCATATTCATATGGTGGTATTTGAGAAGTCATCCCCTAGGGTTTATTAAAGTGGTTTTAACCACTATTGGAAGAAGTCAACCCTGCTTAGTGAAGAGACATAACCCTAGTGCCCCCTCGGCTAGTATAAATAAGTGAGGATGGTGCCTCATTCTTCCACTCACTTAGTCACTCAACAAGTGTGCATCTTTTGGAGGTAGCTGCAATTACAAGAAGGAGAAGAGAGGTGCATGCTCAGTCTTTAATATTCTTTAGTGTTTTGGTCTAAGTCTTGGCATTGTATTGGCAATCTATTATTGA
>JASDQU010751074.1:62866-73855 GCA_032191745.1 Picea mariana | reverse complement strand
TATCCCTTCATTTTGCTGGATAATAATAAAGGAAGGACCTGGCAATTTCTCTGGTGGACGTAGCCCACACTGGGTGAACCACGTAAATCTGTGTCTCTCTTGTATTGTGTGTCTTCTGTGTTTTGTTTCTGCATTTGTTTTATTTTATTGCTTCGCGGTCCTGTTTTTCTAACAAAAATGTCTCAAGTTTCAAACCCAGAAAATGATCTGGCGTCGATGGGTTGAAACTTGCTGAAAGGAAAGCCTTAATGAATCTCCCATCATCCAGCTAAGCACAGAACAAACAGGATTTTGTAGAAATGAAATAAACACCAACAAACTTTATTACATAGTCTAGCTAGCCAGTCACCTGGTTTTCTAACTAAACCCCTACTAAACTGTGCCAAATAAACTGGTTTTCACAGTAGAGCTTATTTTTTTCTTTACTTTTATTCCTATATCTTATTTCCTACGCTACCCTATTCTACTGGAAATAAGAAGATCCTTTCAAGTGTATGCATACTTCCAGTGCAACCACCTATGAATCAGGATTTCTAAATCATGATTGTTCACACAGTGTTTATGAACAAATGTCTAGATATAAAGAACCAACTCCTCATATGATCTTGATTTCAAAAATTAATGAAAAGTAAAAGGCTGGAGTTGATAAAATGTGTCAGTTAATACTTTAATAGATCCTTGATTTGCTAGGCTTTTTAAGCCAAGCTGATATTCTTCCTCTGGTCCCAAGCAAGCAAGAAATTATGCAATTTCAGGTTCTAGTTGTTCTTCTTCCTCAGCTCCTTCCCATAATTCTTGAGATCCTTCATCAAATGAGGAAGCATAGATGAATAGGTCTAGGTCTTCAGGTTGAGGACACTTATTGATTTGTTGCTCACTTTGAAAGATGGATTCATCTTCAAATATGGATCTGATGTTGTGACAAGGATTAAGAAAACTCCTTGTAGTAATAAGCCCTTCTTTGCTCAACAAGTTTTTGAACATCTCCAAACTTGTTCCGGTTCAACTGTCCTGCTCCACAGGTGGATTAGTAACAAGGTTCTTACAACACCTAAATGTTTTAAAACTTTGAATTTTAAAGCTAATTTAACTTATTTGCAAAATTATTTAAAAAAAAAATGTAAATAACTCTAAAGTAAACAAACTAGATTAAAATTAAGTGTTGTGGGTGCTACTGACCTAGTATTCAAGCAGTACTACTTATGAAAGATAACCAGAAATGAAAGCAATATAATACTATGAAATCATTAAACTAACACATTTCTATTTGAAAGAAATTCTACATTTGCTAAAGAAAAAGCCCTCTTGCATTTATTGAAAAGAAAACTTACTTCAAAAATACCTGCCAAAATTGAACTACTTGGCCAAGCTTTGGAGGAATCTACTATAGTAGATTGCGTAGGTTATTACCTGCCGTCTTACAACTCCTCCTCTTCTTGGTCTTCTAACAAATGTAAAATCTAATCTCCAGTCCTTTTTAGTGCCTCCCCGGCAACAACGCCAAAATGTCGAGCTAATTATATTACTACAAATAGCCTCCATAAATTGTCAACCCAGGGAGGTAAACTTTGAGGCAAAAACACTGTATGTGCAAGACTAGAGCCTATCCTAATTCTAATTTACTCTTAATCTAATCTATTATAATTTTAATCTTCTCTAATCTAAAAATCATTCAAACTACTTTGATGCAAAGATTTCAAATTCATTAATTCTATTCAATATTCAAAATTCTAATACTAACTAAATATCTAAATTCTATAAAGCATACAAATCTAAGTTCTATACTAATTATAGAAATGAAATACTTCTGAAAACTATCTTCAACATTAATCTTAATTTAAAGCATCTACCTAATTGAAAACTTATCCATTTTAACGTGACTCAGAAACTAAACCAAGTAACAGAAAACTATATAACATTACAGAAAATAGAGTAAGATTTTCTAATTTTAAAAAGAAAATACAACTAAGTCTATTCCATTTAGAAACTTAAATTTTCAGAAGCAATATATGACTTTAAACTAGAATTGAAAGCTACAACAAATCGAATTGAACTTATAAAACTAAGAAAAATAATCCTTTTAAATCAATCTATCCAAACATCCGAGCTTGTTTTTAAACTGGAAAACACTGTGCATATTACTTCAACAACAATCAAACAACAAGAAATAGATTCTAACATGTACAAATCTGATTTCCACAGCTACTAAACTTTAAGGACAATTCTTACTTGTAATGAAAACAGGAAGCAACAATTAACATAACTATTCTATATAAAAGCTAAAATTACAAAGGAAGGGCTTATGGTTTTCTTGGTGGATCCTTTCCAAGAAAACCACAAGTCCCTAAGTGACTTGTAGAGTAAATTCTAAGCTACGGATATGTAAAAGAGAATCATTAACGATAGAAAATAAATCAGATTACAGTCTAAAGAAACATATGCATCATTACTTAAAATACTAAAAACAACATTGTATGAGTCGATCTCTATCAAATTCAGAAAACTAGCGCTTGAGAAGTGCAATTCTTCTATATGATATTCATTCCTTATTATATTTCATTCCATTGTTTTTATAGCTCAAGAGATAGATAACTAATCCCGATTTCCTAGTGACAGAGCCTATCTTCTATTTAATACACAACCGTTTACAGAAGGTAAATGATTCCTTCAATTAATGAGTAACTTCTCATGCCCGAAAGATGTTCTTAAACTCATTATCTAATAATAGATCTTCATCTCTATGGCACGTAGTGTCGAGGGATGAAGATCTCATTGATTATAAGTGAGTCATCAACGAGAGTTGAGCTGGAATATTCGGTTTTTCTTGAGCAAGCTGGCAGCACCTGGAGTGTAGAAAATCTTCCATGATATTTAATCTGCTGCTGAAATCAAAGTATGCTACAAAATCTAATATAATCAGTCATGAGCTTCCAAGAATTACATTTAATCATTAAATAAAAGGAAATCAAGGAGTTTTGATGAATAATTGATACCTGACTATACTTGTTGGGTGGTTAGGTAGATATGTGAAAATATATATGGGTTTATGGAGTAAAAAGTTCAAATGAAGAGGTCAAAAATGGATATGGAGGGTGCAAAAAGTATCAATTCAGCAAGCCAACAACGAATGCCATCAAAAGTGATCCACCTACCTGTAGCAGTTTCATCTTAACATCAAGTATAACACATGTATCTCCAATTGTGTCATTGACTACCTCAGTCGACATCCTGTGGCTTCAATTACCACTGTGCTCCATTCCTGTGGACATGAAACATTGGAGTGGCCCCAAATTTACCAGCAAGATCCAGACTACACCACCACATATCAACTCTTGGGTATAGGTGCCACTGTCACTGATTTTCACATTCAGGATGAACTCTTATGCCACCTGGGTCGTGCAAAGCTAATTTGGGAAGCCCACTACAGTCGGGTGGCAAGACATTTTGGCGTAGAGAAAACTGTGGTTGACCTTTAGAAACATTTTTATTGGTAAAAAAGTTCGACTGGATGTCAACAAGTATATCAAATCTTGCACTTCCTGCACCATTTCCAATCTGACCATCCATAAGCAAGGCTTATACACCCCTCTTCCTATTCCTGAGAATCTGTGGGAGTCCATATCCATGGATTACATGTCTGGTTTTTCATCCACTGAGAATGAAAATGACTATGTGCTTGTGGTCATTGATCAGTTTTCGAAGATGGCCATCCTCACAGCCTGTAAGAAGACTGTCACAATGACCGATGCTGCCAAGTTGTTCTTCAAACGAGTTTGGTTTCACTTTTGGATACCATAGACCATCATCTCTGACTGAGAAAACAGGTTCCTCAACACATTTTGGTTGAGTCTCTGGTCTCTATTGGACACCGAGCTCACAAAATCCATTTCTTTCCACCCCCAAACTGAGGTCGTCAATAGGATGATTTTTCACATCCCGCGCATGTACAATTCGAGGCATTCCCATACATGGGAGGAGATTCTCCCATATGTCCAACACAGTTACAACAAGGCTCTCCATAGTTCCACCGACCATATCCCCTTTCAGGTGGGTCTTGGATTCCAACCCTTGGGACCCATTGATGTTGTACTTCCTCTTGCCACTGCATATATAGACTCTTCCTTTGATCATTTTGTAGTCAACAAAGCCACCATATTCATTGAGCAGATTCAACACATCCTCCAACAGGTCCAGGATATTTTGTAGAAATCCAATGCTAAGTACAAGCAACGCCATGATAAAAATAGGGTACCACACCAGTTTCAGGTTGGCGACAAAGTCTGGTTACATTTGCAGAAGGAGCGTCTCACCGAGCCCCATCGAAATCTTCGGCCACTTCATTATGGGCCTTACACTATCACCAAGTTTGTGGGTAGAAATTCTTTTGAGCTCAATAGTCCACCCTTCCTTGGTCTGCATCCAATATTCAATGTGGACCTCCTTCGGCCATATTTTCCACCATTATTGGACACCTCTGAGATCGTCGAACAAATGAAACCAACATAGCTCAAACTTGAATGCATGGAACAAGCATCCACTAATCAGATAGTGGACACACAGGTCAAGGGCACTCGCCAACAAGAGATCCATCTTTATCGAGTTGTCAAGACAGGTCAACTCCTACACCAAGGAAAGTGGCTCACCCAGGACCAAATCCAGCAGAAGTTTCCTCACCTAATGGGGGAAATCAACACAATGGATACCATTTATTCCTAAGGGGAAAGGATTGATCCAGATGGATATTGGTGGCCACCCACCTATTCCAACTGGCTCCTCGTGTCCATTTTTGTTCATCATGTCTTTATGTAGTGATTTATAATTGTGAGTTCTACACTTCTGGGGCTGTCTGAAGCTTCACACATTCTCCAGGTGGACACGGATGGCCTCTCGCCTAATCCAACTGGCCTATTTTGTATGTTTTCATGTTAGCACATCTTGTTGTACTTTTAGGGATGTTTTGAGGCCCTAAACATTTTTATTTTGAATCACCACATTCATATTGTAGACAGAGTTAGAGTCTAACAAAAAAATGTGTAGTTCTCTAAAATATCTTTCCAACGAGCTATCATTCACCTAAAACAGAGGTCGTATGAAAAAGTTATGACCCTAGGAAGTTGAGGTACCAAATTACACCAACTTTCCCATAGGGCCCACATGACTTTTGGTGTTTCAGCTTCTAGGGTTAGGTTTTTGGATGTCTAGGGTTTTGGCATTCATGAGTAATATGAAAAGGGCCTAAGGAGCCTCATTTTAATCCATTCTTCTCAGACAGATGCAGGTAGTAGCCACATCTCTTCTCGGAGATAGATACCACCATTCGAGCAAGTTTCAGTTCTGCAGTTTTACAGTTTTAGGCTATTTCTTTATTTAATATAAGATATTGTTCACTGAATATTTGTGTTATTCTTCCTATCTCTGTGCTTATGGTATTCATTTTGTAATCAATTCGTTCCATTTCTAAATCCGGATCAAACCCCTTCTTGGGTCAATACACCCCAAAATCCCAAGAGATAAGGAAAAGGGGGGTTTATATGATGAAAAGTGGTAAGTATGGCCAGGAACAATATGATGGATCTTCAAGGGAGTTCCTAGTAGTAAACCCATTGTCAAGGAAGACCACTTACTAGGGAAGAATTTCAACCACCAAGGTGAACATGGCAAAAGGCATAATGTCCAAGCATATGTCATGAAACCTAAAGCAGTCTAAGATACAACGTACTCAAATGCCTCAAATATTGAAATGATTCTCACCATAATACTTGAATTGTACCTCATGGAACAAGGTCCAGTGCCTCTCGGAAGCCAACTGGTGTGGTGGATTCCATATGAAAATATTTACCTCTGTGGTGGTGATAAGGGTATCCATCTACGCAAGTGGTTACTGCTGGTCATGTAGTCTCTCGAAACTCCATATCTACAACCTGAGGGCCTCGAGATGTAATCTCCTTAGTTATCCCACAAAATGGGAATAATATATGGCTCCTACTTGGGGACATGTGCGCATTGTAGAGTGCATGAGAGCCGCAACATCTCCTAGTGGGTTTGTGACTACCAAAAATCAGACAAAAGCATTAGAAAATCTAGGGTGATGATATCACCCTTCATCCATATACGTAAAAATCCAAATGAAAACTAATCTAGAAAAGAAAATTTTTGACATTTTTTTCAAAAAATTCTAAACTAAGCATGAAATCAATACGCAAGTAGATTCAAATTAAGATGAAATGCATCTAAACTAATATGAGAAATCAAGATGCAAATGAAGGAAATCAAAATGACCTACCTACTTACCTGGGGCCTTGAGGCCTTGGAGATCAAGCGATGGGTGATGTCAAGTGAAGTCATACAACCAGTGCAACTAGTTAGTCACCTCATCAAAGTATCTTCCCCTGTGCTTAATCATGTAATACAACAAAGATAAGTCATGCACATAATCATCATGAGTATAAATACATATATAATCGATCATGAAATAAAACTCATGGAGATGGGTGGTGTTGACACCCAAAAGCGCAACATAGGGTACCTACTTGCAAATGGTTGCAATACCTTATTATTTAAATATATTTAATAATACACTAATAGGTGGGACCCCTTGTGTGACTATGACGAAGAGACAAAATTTATGTTTTGTGTGCTTATGACTTAGTTGCGATATGAGCTCTATAGTTATTTTCTTTTAAGTTGTTGTTGAAATAAGTGACTAAATGATGCTATGGGCGATATGATTAAAAATAGAAATGATGTTGTCTTTATATAATCCTCACAAGTGTTATTATGCTGCATCTAGTTTGATAAAAGATCTAAACTCCATGTTTCAAGTTGTATGTGATATATGGTGTGGTGATTACCTTGATTCCATGCTACAAGGATTGTGCGCATTGTTGAATTGGAGGTCTAAAGGTTGAGACATGGTATCCCTAGCAAGATTTCAATGTATGTTACATTGGGGTCTTGACAAAGGTTGGCGCATTGTAAGTTTAAAACATTGGAAAACTATGGGGCATTTAGCTTGCATTAAATTGATCTGGAGTTAGTGGTTGATATGTTGTATGGTTAGCTTGCTCACACTGGATATGGATGAATGTGTAAATGTAGATATGACATGCAGTAAATGCATGTTTCTATAACCTACCTCGTGCCCACCACCCTAGCCATTTCACGTTTTGTATTTTGTTGGTTGTTGTTACTCCTGTTTGTTCAGTCGTGCAAGAGGTATACAGGCTTGGTCGACTCTCCTTGGCAATTTTTACACACAGGTATGGGATTTCTTGTTGCTCCATCCATGGATATTTTTCTTTTCTCTTTAATTAAGTCAACAGTTGGCTCTTGAGTTTGCTCGTTGTCTGTGCATTTCCAAAGTTATGATGTGTGGAAATTTTGACTGTGTATGGATTATTAGCAAAGTTTTGGTCTCTGTGGCATTTGTATTCGAACTATTCACATCGAAAATGTGGGTGTTTCTTACTTTATGAAATTTTTCGTGCTTTACCTGTGGAAATGGATATTGTTTGGGAAGTTCCTGGGCCTACCTTTCCTTTGGTTTTATTTTGGTGATTTGTCTCTGTCCAATAGAAACGTTATCACTTCTCGCGGCCTATGGTTTATTTGGAAACTCTGTTTGTCATTTAATTGTGTGGCTCTCGTGGCTATCGTGTCCATGCCCTTGTATCAACTATGTAAATATAAATGTGGAATTTTGAGGTGGTGTTAAGATTTTCATGCTCGTTTTGGCTAAACCCTCAAACTTGGTTGGCTCATCTCCCTGTATCGCATCACTATTGATAATTGTATATCAAACCCTATATTTGAAAAATAGTGTGGAGGTGGCCAACCTAGAATTTAATAAAGGCATTGTTCGTGCTCATTTTTAGTCATGGGTCTTGTTGATTATTCACTATGCGAAGTTGGAAAGAATGCTAAGCCCACTTATTTTTGTAATATAGTATTTCATATGGAAATAATTGGGGTGATGGAAGCATTTCCAAACCATTGTTTAAGGGATACGACCTACTGTTTGTTCGATTTATATGAAACAATACCTCTGTGGATGAATTATATATGCGTTGAATGAGTTTTGCGAACCAGAATGAAAGGTAATTTTGGAAGCATTATTATTTGAAGTTTCAATTTTGAATTGTGTTATACAAAGAGATCCATTTTGTGGAACCCTGTAGTAATTTAAATGTACTGGTGTTAATATCGTGGACCACAGTCTGTCCATTCCTCAACTGTTGGTTGGGATTATTGTGGTGTCATGTCTCCTCAACTCTGTTGTGTGTAAGTTGTGTTATTATTGTCGAATATTTATTGGGCAATAAATTATGAAATGATTACTGTGCAATGCAATTTCTAAATTCAAAGGAGCGACCTTGAAGTGAAATCATAGTTCTTGATTTTTGGAAACATAGTGTTGAATTTCAATTTTGAAACAGTAAAGGGTTTTGAATTTTAATTGACATTGAAGATGTAATTGTTTGATATCTTAGAACAATATCCATGGGAGTCCCTTCCATTATACCATTTTACATAAAATAAACTCCCCTAATTATCCCAATTACATATTTTCACTCCATGTTCTATTGTTACTCATTTTTAAGGAAAATTCTATGTGGAAATAAAAGAGATGATGTGGAGGTTGATTGATGATTGGTATTATGGGAGATGGTTGTATACACAGTTTGATTTTTTTGTTGATTTCTTAAAAAATATTCGTAAATATTTCCCCCTCCATGATATCACTTTACGCTAAATACAATCCTTCCATACTCCTAATGACCTTATCAATTCCACATTCATATGGAAATTAATAAATGGCATTTTTATGGATGGATTTCATGCGTCATGTAGTAAATTATAGAGCCAAATCTTGATTTATTTAAGTGGAGTTTCATGTATGGGTTATTAAGAACGTTTCATGAATGATTAAATATTGCTACAGAATGATTTTTTTAGTATGGGAAGTAATGGCCGGAATAATAGAGGCAGAGGTAACTGGTAGTGAGGAAACAAGAGGCCTCAATTTTCTATTCACTTTTATGTTGATTCGCAAGAGTTGAACCATTTGTTTCAAAATGGGTTTTTCAATTTGGTTGGCCATGGTATATTGCATCCTCGATATGATAGAACCCCATTTCAACCTCTTCAAAATTTTCTTGGCATTCCTATTCCTCCACATGTGTCAATGCAGCCCGAAGTCCCCGCTAATGATGGTTGGCAAGAAATTATCCACCAACCTATCTCTCACCACCATGGTGGGCCCACTGTGTCATTTCGTTTACCACCACCAGTTAATCCCAATGCTTAAATTGCTCATGGTGTTTCTTCAGTACAATCCTCGCACGCCAGCAAAATATTAAAAAGTGATATCCCACAACCTGTGCAAGACAAAGGAAAAGAAATAGCCTCCCCCTCTAGTCCATCCATAGAGTCTTCTAAACCTGTCTCTTCACATATCCACCTAAAAGATGATTTCTCCCATGTGATCATATAAATACAACCCCAAGGGTCTAACCAACCAAGGGCTACCCAAAAAAATTCAAGAGGAGACATCAATGATAAGAGGAAATATGCATCACTCAATAGAAAATATGGGTTTAAATCTTTTTTTTTATGATATTCAGTGATGAAGACATGTTTTGATGAATTTTAACATATTTTGGACATCAAGATTTATTTTGGATATTTTTTGTGGATAAGATGTATATATAGTTTTCTTGGGATATGGCCTTAAATTTTTCTATTATTTAAATATTTGACTTAAATGATATCCATGGGAGCTACACGGGTTTTTTTTATTTTCATTTTTATTTTTATTTTATTTTATTTTTTTTATCCGCGGAAAAATTCATAATTTTATTATAGAACAAAATTACATACACATATATGTATTTGCTATTTATCATAGATACGTACATATTTTCCACTCAAATGATTCAGTTCACTAGATCTCGACTTATAGGCTTCTATGAGACACATTCCCATTACTAGTTCCAAAATAATAAGCAGTTAAAAATTTTCTAAAAGTCTTGACCCCACAATGGTCATTCTATTGATATTACATTGTAATCAAAATTTCATCAAAAAAGGTAAGAGATTCCTCCTCATACAAGGATATTGTCAGCCGCCTGTGTTTTGTCATTCATTAAAAGGTCTGTGATAGAATCCTCAAGTGCTTGTAGGTGTGATTTCCGCTATATACCATTGGCCATAGTCTAACTGCGTGACCTCGTTGGAAAGTATGTCTACCAGTTGGTTCCTTTCCCTATATATATGAGAAAAAGAGATAGTGTCAAATATATTTTTGGTGTGAATTACATCCTCTAGTAGTGGAAGAAAACGTGAAACTTGACATCTTTGTTTCTCATTGATTCAATTGATGATTACTAAGGAGTCACCAAAGACTTGTAGAGTTATACATACCTATTCGATAAAAAAATAAGAGGAGTAATTTTAAAGCCATTAATTCAGAGCAGTTGTTTGTGCCAGGGCCCAGACCCGTTGTTAGGGTGAAGTAGTGTGCATGCGAGAAGTGGAGACAACCTCTCCCACCGCAAAGGGTTTGATCAGATGAGGAGGCCCCATCAAAGTATCCCCACAGAGTATTACTATCAGGTTCCACCTCCCTGATATCTCTGGGAGGATCCACAATGTCCCTACCCAACAAAGTAAGAATGAAAGATCCCTATACAGTTTACTTCAACTCTTTTTGTCGAGAAAAGTGAATCCTGAAAAATTTGGCCATTCCGGGTGATCCATATCCCCCAAGCTAGAATAAAAGAGAAGGCTCGATAGTCCTCTTGGCCTCATACCCGCAACCAATTCTGTAGAGATAATTTGAAGGTAATTCCCTGCCAAACCCAGAGGGAGGGCATCAGGGTCCTAGCAAAGGCCCAAACATCCAAGACAAAAGGACAAAGTAAGAAAAGGTGTTCCACCGATTCTAGATGGGATTTGCATAGAGCACAACAACTTGGTCCTGAAAAAAGA
>JASDQU010751074.1:45784-59150 GCA_032191745.1 Picea mariana | reverse complement strand
GAATAACGTATCCTGGAGCCCTCCGAAGATTTGGAACCAGAAGAAGAAAGGTTTCTAGAAAGGGAGGGAGTCCCATAGAGGTTCGAAGTAGGAGGGGGGAAGAGATGAGGTCCCAAAGAGAAACCCACAGAAGAAGGAGCCGACAGACCCAAAAATGCAATGGGTACCATGGAGGGAAGGCCCAAAGTCACCCTGGGAACCCCTGACTGCTGAATTGGAGGGGTTGTGGGAGTACTAATCGAGGGAGGGATAAGAGATCCAATAGGAGCGAGAGTGCAAAAAGATGCCTCAGGACGAGGCAAGGGGAAAGGAAAAGGAAGACTCATTGAAGAACCAACGTCCAACCCCATTGAACCTGAAGGAAACAAAATATCATAGAAAGTAGAATCAATTGAGGGAAAGGAAGACTGTTGCTTACCCGACACCATCAGCGACCGAGGGCAAGCCAAGAAAGAAGACTTGTGAACCTTTTCTTGCACCATCTCCTGGACATATGGAGGAATGCCTGTCATAGGAGAAGAGTGTCATACTAAATATTTGTCCCAGTATCAGGACTGTGAGGTCATGAAGTGAACACCCCTAGAGCCCCCAATCCTACTAGCCACACGACCTGCCTCTTTGTCAAAGCCGCTAGCCCCCAGACCCCGTGTCTTGTTTTTAAGGGGTGGAGTGCAGTTGGCAAAGCCATGCCCATAAGCATGGCATCTATGGCACCTGAAGGGTATACCTTCATAGTCCAATGTATGAATGAAGGAACCAGAATTCATCTCAATAGACAGTTCTTTGAGGAGTCCCGACTGGAGATCCAACTTCACTAAGATCCTAGCCATGGAAATATTGCTTGTCTCTTCAAAAGAAAAGTCCACATCCAAATATTCCCCCAGAAAGTTCCTGATTGCCGAGAAGAGAATGAGGTTCCATTACTAAATGGGGAGGCCTGAGAGATGAACCCAAACAAGAACCACATCCACCTGCTCTTCTTTGCATCAAAGCTCAGAGTCCACCGCTTCAGAACAATAGGAGTACCAACCATACTCCAAGTTTTGGAAAGAACCCAACTGAGTGACATCTAAAGTGGCTGAAAAGACAAAAGCGAACCAACCCCGAGCAATTAATCGAATACTGGGTAATATAGAAAGATTTGAGCCCAAGAATATTCCAACCAAGACCGCAAGAAGGGAGAGCTCAACCATTTCCTGCATGCCCAACCTATCACTTCCAACTCTGAGAATTCAACCACTCGATCCATGTCTATATCTTCGCTGAACACTAGACGCTTTGAGTCATTTCTTTCCTTCACACATTAAGGGCCTATGTTCACCTGACACTTTGAAGATCCAAAAGCTTCCAAATGTCTGCGGCCATGGCCTCCCCACATGCTATATCTAAGGGCCTTGGATGAGGTGGAGACAAATGCGGCCCTGTGTTCCTTACCAGTGAAGAATCCTTATCAAAGAGACCTCCAATAGTTTATGTTGGGTCCAGAAAAGACCCAGGATCAGAAATAAATTCCGAAGGGGATAAATGTGTGCAAGAAACCAGCTCCAGTAAGGATTTTGGTTGTGTTCCCCAGTAGTCATCAACCAAAATAGTTCCTAGTTCGGATCTGAAGCAATTAAAGTCCCCCTCGGATAGGCCTCGACGGGGGTCCATCCCAGGAATAATCTCTGACAAAGTAGCCACTGAAAACTCAAAATCCAACCCATTCGAATATGACAAGCCCAAAGAGGTATGAATCCCCAAATCTAGGCAATATGTCAGGTTGTATGCCAAACCCTCTAGGTTCACCTGCTCAAACCCCAATGGAAAAACGACAGAGGGGGTTGGGTCCAATGTCCCAAGAATGACTACCTCCACACCCGAACTCTACGGTGAGCCGACATCCTCTGCCATCTCCAGCCCAAACCTCCAAGTGTAATAGTCAATAGGCCTTGGAGGTCAAGCTAACTCTTTCTCCGACCCGAGAGAGCCCCGATTTGGAAAGGGTTCCCACCAAACCCCTGAAAGTTTAATCAAGGCGCAGAAAGAGGGCCTCCAACATTAATCCCTAGACCGTCATATACCATACCATACCGGGATCATCCACTAGAGTCAATGCCTCCACCCACCGCCATTCATCTACAAGGGTGTTATATGATCCAAATGATAAATTTTGTATTTTATATTTGATGATTGGCAAAGAGAATGATGGGAGTCACAAGGGGTCCCACCTATTTAGTTATTATTAATTAGACCCGTATTTATATATTATTATTAATTATTTCTTCCTAAACTAATTAGTTAAGTTAATTTGAATTAACTAAAGAAAGTAGTTGAACTACCTCAAATTATTGAGAAATAATAAAGGTTCAATGAGAGGAAGAGACAAGGGAGAATAGAGGGGGAACTACAACACTAATGTTTTCTTTGTAGTTAGTGAGATAGCTTCAGTTTTCATTCATTTTTTAGTTTACTTGAAAGCCCAATCCTCTTGTTGACAACAAGATTCAAAACTGAATCATACCATTCAACATCTTGTTTTAAAGGTGTTTGTTTTATCTTTGATAGTCTACGTATTCTTGTTGGTTTATGAATTAATTTCCATGGCTGATAAAGAATATCTTGTAGAGTCAAGTGGCAAAATTTTGTGGCAAGATGTTCCAGATTATTAGTTTCAGTTTTATTTCACTATCAGGGTGGTTTTGTATGGTGCCCATCGAATACTTCTAAATTTGACTTTGGTCCATACCCTCGCAGGTATTTGTAAAAGAGAAAGATGATTTTGTATCTCAGAATGAAATAAAATCAGATCAATGTTCTGTCTCATACATGTGTTTTTATGACTTGGTTCTCCCTTTCGCTTTTGTCTCCATGTTTACTTTATTATAAAATATGTATACATTCATGTAGATTTGTTTAAATTTTATTTTTATATTGCAACATATATAAATCATAAAATCAGCCTTGATCCTTTGTAATTAATACTTGTGGATTGAGTGAATGTTTTCAGGCTATAAACCTCGGGTGACATTCCCAACTATATTTTCCTAGCCATACAAGATCTGAAAATAATTGAGTGAGGTAATCCATACGTTTTCCTCAACATTTATTTGGTGACCATACTGGGGAGATCTTCAATATCTCTCTAGTTGGTTGTATTCATGATTATCTTTGAATCTTTCTGGGTTTTTTTCGAATACTCTTTGACTAATTTTTCTCATGACAGTACCTTAAACAAGGAAGCCTAATATTGAACATGGTCTTAAACACCAGACTAGCATTTCCTTGACATTATTCAATACCATCCTAGAAGCTGATAGTACCTGGGTTGAGCTTGAACGCTCTTGGGAAGTAGTTGAACAAGATATAAGTATCCATGAGTGCTGGGAATCCAGGAAAAGGCAACCTAGAAATCAACAGTAACCTCCATTTTCCTAAGTTTTTGGTCTTGTTTTTCAAGTCCTCAATTCCTCGCATTTCTAGAAGAAGAAGAGGATTGTCCCCTGAAGCTACTCCTATCCTTGAAATAGGAAGGAGGAAATCCATTTTTTCGACCCAAGAAAACACTCTACGGAGAACTTTGTTTGATTCTACAAGCTCACCTTTTTCACCCTTACCCATCACTTTAAAAATGGCATCTGCGAGTGGTGCTAGTGTTGTTGGAGGTGCTTCATCATCCCAACCTTCGACCTCATCGGTAATTGGTATTCTGTATAATCATCAAGTTCCTATCCAATCTTCTACCAACCCTTCTAAAGTTATAAATAAATATGATCTTTTTCAGTTTGAGGAAGATGCTATGAACACCCCATGGCATGTATCTTCTCCCTTGAATCTAGCACCTGCTACTCGTCCATTACCCAAGTTTAAAGAGCATCTTCCTAATTTCTCAAGGAATAATATTGTTTCTACAAACGAACACCTAGTGGCATTTTCTAATTCTTGTCATAATATTGGGGCTAATGATAACAATACATGCATGCGCTTATTTGTCAACTCCCTTGAAGGAAAAGCGACATCTGATTTTTTTGATCTCCCTCCAAAAATTATTTCCACTTGGGAAGAGTTGGTTTATTGGTTCAAGTCCACTTATGGACAATCCAAGAGCCCGACCGAATAGTTAAGGGAATATAAAAACATTTCTTACAAAGATGGTGAAACTATTAAGTCCTTTAACCTTTGATTCACCAAATTATACAATCAAATCCCTGAACTAATACGCCCCCAAAATCAAGCCAATTTCATGCATTACTATAATGTGATTCCCTATCCTTATCATCATAGAATCAAAGAAAAGGCTATTGAAAATCTTGGCTCCGCTCTCCACACTTTCTTGGAGTAGGAAGAGAAACTTGAAAGAACAGGTCTCCCTAAAGGAGATTCAGTCAAACAAACAAATATGTCTTCCCTCATACAACTTGTGCAAGATATGAACAATTGGATGATATCCTATGAATGAAAGGGGAATGTTCCCTCACTTGCCCCTGGGGCATCTTCTTCTTTCACAACGCCTTTTAGGAATATAAATGAAAAAAAAATTCATCCCAAGGCCATTATGTCTCGTGGTTGGTGTAACTTATGTGAAGAAAATCATGAAGAAAGTACTTGTGAAGTTAAGAAGAGTGCCAGAGATAAAATCTTTGGCAAGAAGCCCGAAACCACTATCGTTATTCTAGATTGGGAAGAACTGGAAGATGTTATGATAATAAGTACTAGGAACAAATCTTATGCTCCTAAAGGGAAATGTGATCCTCCTCGTACTTCTTCCACCCCAGCCTCATCTTCACAAGGTACTAATGTACAAACTTTCAAAATTCCCAAAATTCAAGGAGTTCCTTCCCCTCTTCTGTCTTCCAAGTATAACATCCTTAACCAAGTGGACAATATCAAGGCTGATGCTACTCTTTTGGACATGGTTTCCATCCTTGAACAACAAAACCATCTCAAGAATTTTATGGAAGGAAAAGATTCCACCATAGCCAATCTTTTTGAAGAGGCAAAAGAAGAGGATCCCACTATAAATAAGATAGATGTAAATATGTTTAGATACCCTATAAAGAACCCTCATTTTTTTATTTCTGTAAAAATTATGGATAAGATATCCCATTGTTTCTTAATCGATGGTGGTTCGGGTTCAAGCGTAATATCAAAAATCATCATGGAAGAGCTAGTCTTATGGTGTACTAAAGAAAACTCTAGAAACATGCTCTCATATAATAGTCTGCAACAATCAACTATAGGTGAAATCAAAGATGTAACTTTAGTTCTATGTGCACATCCTGAAATAAGGACAACCCTCAACATCCAAGTAATTGACATGCCAGTAAGAAACTATTCTATTATATTAGGATGAGACTGGAAATACCTAACAGGTGGATATCTCTCACTTTATGGAACACACTTATCCGTTCCCCAGAATGGAAATAATATTATATTCCTAAGAGAATTAATAATTTCACCATACATAGAGAGCATTCCTCAACCGAATGTAAACTATCTTGAGGACGACTTAGGAGTGTACTCTATCTTTGCTGATGAGGGTGACACTACTCTAGAACAAATTGATTTAGAAGATGGTATGTGTCACATGCATTTCGATGGCTCATGCTCAAACGAAGGTAACAAAGATGGCATTATCTTGTACTCACATATAGGTAAAATTCAGATTTTTTCTTATAGGTTAGAGTTTGCTTGCATGAACAATGTCACTGAGTTTAAAGCCTTACTACTAGGAATCAAAAATGATTATAACCTCGGTTGCGGCCACCTTACAATATTTGGTGATTCTGAACTTGTTTTGAACCTTGTGTGTAAAATATATTCTCCTAGCAATAAGTTGATGAAACGTTATACCCAAGTTGTTTGTATGTTTATCTCGAACCTGTTATCATTTAACATCACTCATGTTAAGAGAGAACTTAATTCAATGGCTGATAGGTTAGCTGTGTTTGTGGCATCTCCTACTCGACAAATTCTACCTCAAAGGCATGATTGTATGTTTCAATATTTATATCATCCTCACATTCCTGATAATGTAGAATCATGGCAGGTTTTCCCTAATGATGAAGGCATATGTGCTTTCATACAAAATGAGCCATTTAATCCCAAGGAAATCATATCTATGGAATACAACAAATTTCCAAAAGGCTTGACTCCTCTCGAGAGTTCATTTTCGTCGAGTGATGTAGGAAAAAAAGAGATGCAAGAGGAAGAGGAGTCAAAAAAGAAAGTGGGCGATACCATTTCCTTGAACCTTGGGACATATGAATCTCCAAATATGGTTAAACTAGGTGTCCAATGTTCCAATGAAGAAAAGGAGAAATTCACAGAACTACTACATGAATTTCAATATGTTTTTGCATGGTCATACGAGGATCTTCATGGTTTTGATTCTTCTCTCATACAACATGCCATTCCTATCAAGGAAGGGTTAAAACTAGTTAGGCAAAAACAAAGACCTATTAACCCCACGCTTGAAGCTACTGTTATAAAGGAGTTGGAAACGTGTTTGAAAACTAGTATAATCTTTCCAGTTAAGTATTCTGAGTGGGTTTCAAATTTGGTTCCTGTTAGGAAAACAACTGGTTAGATTCGATTATGTGTGGATTTTTGTGCATTAAATACAACAATCGTAAAAGATAATTTTACTCTCCCTAATATGGAAATGATTATTCAACAGGTCGTAGGGTCACAAATGATGTCCTTACTTGATGGTTTCTCTAGATATAATCAAATCAAGGTAAAAAGGAATGATAGATACAAAATAACCTTTACTACATGCTGGGGCACATTTACTTATGAACGCATGCCTTTTGGCTTGTCTAATGCAGGTGCCACTTTCCAGAGAGCTATGAAAATAAATTTTGATGATCTAATTAGTAATATTATCCAAGTTTATCTTGATGATTTGACTATCTATTCAAAGATTCAATTGGATCACTTTGGTCATCTCAGAAAAGTTCTCATGCGATGTAGAAAATTCAACATTTTTAAATCCTTCTAATTCTATTTTTGGCATCACTAAGGGAAAGCTCCTTGGACATATTTTTTCTGATTCAGGAATAAGCATATATCCCAAAACAATTACTGTTATTCTGAACCTTCCCGCCCCCACTTCCAAAAAGGAGGATCAAGCCTTTATGGGCATTACCAACTTTGTCTGCAGATTTGTTCCTGATTTTGATTTAATGGTTAAACCAATACATAATCTCCTAAGAAAAGATCACTCTTTTTCTTAGATAGATGACATTGAAAATGATTTCATAAGGATTAAGAAGGCAATTAGTTTTGCACCTGTTCTGGCGAAACTGAACTTTGAGAAATATTTTATCATATACACTAATGCCACTGAGGAAGCAGTTTCTGCTATTCTCTTACAATGTGATGATCAAAATAATGAAAAAAAAGTATCTTACATGAGCCAAAGTTTATCAGACGATCAATTCAAGTACTCTTATATTGAGAAACATGATTTTTCTCTTGTTAAAGCTGTAGAGAAATTTCGCCACTTTATTCTAAGAAAACATACGCAGGTAAAAATCCCTTTGCTTGCTGTAAATTTTTTTCTTTCACAAACTTATCTTTAGGGGAAGATTTCACATTGGCTTGCCAAGATTCAAAAGCATGATTTGATGATCACGACTTCAAAAACAATCAAGGGATGAGACTTATCCCTTCACTTAGCTCAACATGTTGAAGCAAGTGAAGAAATTGACGATTAGGATAATCCTCTTTCAACATTGTTTTATATTGAGAATCAAACCCTTTCTAATGTTGAACACCCTTGGTATAAAAATCTGGTGTATTACTTGCAATATCAGAAATGCCTAGATGACTTAGATCCTCGTCAGAGGAGAAGACTCCTCCTTGAATCTTCCGGGTATATTATTTTAGGAGACTTTTTGTTTAGAAGGTCTATTGATGGTATATTGCTTCGATGTGTGAATGATGAGGAAGAAAAAAAATTGTTACATGAAAATCATGGATCTTCAAATTCTGTTATTCACGTTGGTAGCCACTTTTCTGCTAAAGCTATTTATTTTAAAATAATAAGAAATGGTTACTATTGGCCTTCAATTTTTTGAGATTCTTATAAATTCGCAAGATCTTGTGACAAGTGACAAAAATTCACTGGGAAAGAACATCTTTCTGCTATGCCTTTGCAACCTGTTCTCCTGGAATTTCCTTTTTCTAAATGGGGCCTAGACTTTATTGGTCCTATTAATCCTCTGTCTTCTGCAAGGCATATTTTTATTTTGACAGCCATCGATTATTTCACTAAGTGGACTGAATCTGACCCTCTTAGACACTCATAGGATGAACAAGTAATCTCTTTCCTAGAAACTAATATCTTCTCCATATTTGACATTCCTTTAGATATTATTACAAACAATGGTCCCACTTTCATTTCCGCAAAATTGACTCAATTCCTAGTCAAATTGGGAGTCAAACATTTCACTTCATCAACATATTACCCCCAAGGAAATGGGGAATCTAATTATACTAACAAAACTATGGTTGGGATCATAAAGAGGCTCATCGAAGATAAGCCTCATCAATGAAACACCTCCTCACTTACGCCCTTTCGGCAAATCGCACTACCACCAAGGTAAACACATGTTGCACCTCCTTTCAGCTTGTTTATGGTCAAGAATCCATTATCCCTACTGAGTTGGAACTTTCTTCTCTATGGATGATGCTATAGATTGAAGAATTAAATTCTTCTAATGTCCCTCAAAGGATAAATGCACTATTAGCCTTAGAAGAAAAAAAAATGTTTGCCTTGGAAAACATATTACCCCCAAGGAAATGGGCAATCTAAGTATACTAACAAAACTATGGTTGGGATCATAAAGAGGCTCATCGAAGATAAGCCTCATCAATGACACACCTCCTCACTTACGCCCTTTCGGCAAATCGCACTACCACCAAGGTAAGCACATGTTGCACCTCCTTTCAACTTGTTTATGGTCAAGAAGCCATTATCCCTACTAAGTTGGAACTTTCTTCTCTATGGATGATGCTATAGATTGAAGAATTAAATTCTTCTAATGTCCCTCAAAGGATAAATGCACTATTAGCCTTAGAAGAAAAAAAAATGTTTGCCTTGGAAAACATAAAGAGAAAACATCAAACTGTAAAGAAATATTTAAAATAATGCACAAAAGTTGTCAAATTTAAGGTAGGTGAGAAAGTATTACTTTGGGACTCGGCCCATGCTGATAGAGGAAGACCTTCGAAGTTTCAGAAATTATGGCTAGGTCCTTTCAAAATCGCTTTTGTCCTAGGCGCGAACTCTTACCTTTTAAAGGATTTGGAAGAGCGATTGTTTTCTTATAGTACCAATGGTTCCCACTTGAAACATTATGTGGAACCAGCTTGATTGATAAATGCCATGTGGAAATAAATATTGTATATAGCTTTCTGTTTCGTTGTTTTTTTTTTCACTTTGTTCAATTGAATTTTCAATTTCTACTGTTTTATTTTCTGCTATTTCATTTTATGTTTATCATAAATAAATTTTGGATCAATTTTTCCACAACAATGTCATTCTATGAGTATTGTTGATCAATAAAAATAAATTTTACACAACTATCATGATGTCCTCCTTTTAGACATCACTGAAAATACTTTTTTTCTTTTAGTACTCTTGTTAGATAGATGATTTGTTCTTCTTCCCTATTTTTTGCTATCCCTTTCTTCCCTCCATCCTAAGATTCAAAAGAGAATATCAGAAATTTTCTCCTTAACACGAAGAAACACATTTTACTGTGATTGATCGAATGTTATGCATACAGGACCAAACCCCCTCATACATACCACTTTTGATGAGTTATTCCCCAAATCCCATCTCATTATTTCCCTTAAACCATCTTTTCCCCCTTGTTGCATAATCATTCTAGTTAATAATTATTTGATCTATGTTCACTGATCTACGAAACCAAACATTATGAGTTCTTAATATGTTGGAAACAAATTTTCCTGTGGAGTCACCAGTTTGTTGACACCCAAAAGCAAAACATAGGGTACCTGCTTGCAAATGGTTGCAACCCCTTATTATTTAAATATATTTAATAATACACTAATAGGTGGGACCCCTTGTGTGACTATGATGAAGAGACGGCATTTATTTTTATGACTTGGTTGTGATATGAGCTCTACAATTATTTCCTTTTAAGTTGTTGTCGAAATAAGTGACCAAATGATGCTATGGGAGAAATGATTAAAAAGAGAAATGATGTTGTCTTTATATAATCCTCACAAGTGTTATTATGTTGCATCTAGTTTGATAAAATATCTAAACTCCATGTTTCAAGTTGTATGTGATATATGGTGTGGGGATTTCCTTGATTCCATGCTACAAGGATTGTGTGCATAGTTGAATTGGAGGTCTAAAGGTTGAGACATGGTATCCTTAGAAATCTTTCGATGTATGTTACAGTGGGGTCTTGACAAAGGTTGGCGCATTGTAAGTTTAAAACATTGGCAAACTATGGGGAATTCGGCTTGCATTAAATTGATTTGGAGTTATTGGTTGATGTATTGTATGGTTAGCTTGCTCGTATTGACTATGGATGAATGTGTAAATGTAGATACGACGTGCAGTAAATGCACGTCGCTCTAACTGACCTCAATCCCACCATCCTAGCCATTTCACATTTGGTCTTTTGTTGGTTGTGTTAGCACCAGAGGTCACCTCTGGATTGCGGCAGAGGTAAGCCTGATACCCATCAGTGTTTTTTGGTTGTTAGTTTAAAAAGTTGGAGGTCAATGGAAAAAAATAAACACTAGAATGATGTTACAACATAGAACCGGACAAGAAATGCACAGGAAAGTGAGGGCCACATTAACTTCAGCCAGTGATTTGAGTTTAAAAACGAGTAGAGGGAAGACTTGGTGAGAATACAAGCGAAACTGCTATGGGCATACGGATTTCCAACAACTTTGATGGGAAAAACTCAGGCTCGATGATGTTCTCGAAACCAAATTTAAGACACTGAAATGTGTCTACAAAGGACACAGTTACAACTGCAGTATGATCAAACTTCCATCATTCTGCATGTAGGGACCATAAATTAACAAAGCCTAATAAAATTCATACAATTAAACATAAAATTTCTTTTAACGCATAAGTAATTCATTAATCATCATATAAGCATTTAATATTCAACAGAAATTAAATTTATCCACAGCATGAAAATAAATTACATAATCATCACATAACCCAGCCAATTCATAAATAAAAATACCTTTGTCTAATCTTATTATCCCGATATCTGGTTGTCCTCTCTGCTGCTTTGCCCAGCCTGATGCTCTGACCAAATCTTGCCCAAAACCGACTAACCACCCAGCTAGCTCGGAGTAGCCTTTCCAGTTCCCTAGCTCCAAGATTTCGTGAGCATTCCTGTCCCTCGAGCCCAAAACTCCCAGCAACCTGGTGCCCCCTGCAACAGTTCACCCAATCTCCAAAACCAAACTCCAAAACTAGAAAATATCCCCCAAACCAGGAAATGCAGTCCTCCCCCCAAAATAATGCTTCCTCCCTAAATTTTCATAATCCCTCTCCCAAAGGCCTCTGCCCAGTCATATCCCCCATTCACCGCCTCCTCCATCATTTAAGGCCACCCACCTTATCCCCCCATTTACTCCTTATCCCCTGTCATACGTAAAGTCTTATAATAAATAAATTAAAGTCCATTTACTACCTTATCCCCTATCATACGTAAAGTCTTATCATAAATAAATTAAAGTTATTAGGCCTTGAATTATTTATCCAAACCTTAAATGTGTTAAGTACTCAATTAATTAATTAATCAAATTAATTAATTAATTAATTTTATTAATAGTTAATCATTACTTAACTAATACACATTAAGACAGTTAATTACTTAATTAACTTTACTTGATAACCCTATGCAACTATTTAACTAGGGTTGTTACACTGCAACTGCAACAACTCGACTGGATCCTCCAATTCCAAGCCATTCGGTGTGAGAGGGAAAAAGATAACAAGGGGAGTTGATTAAAACTGGTCACTATGATAGTGTAATCAAACCTACATTACAACAGCATGAAAACCCTCGACTAGATCCTCCACTTATGAGTGTCTTAGCTCATTGTTTACAGAGAGATGGAAAGAAACTGACTTCTATTAACTGACAGTCTCAAATATCTTACATGACCAGAGACAACTCTGGTGTTAAAAATATTACAAAAATGGGAGCTCTGCTCAACCAGTTGACCCTTTAAAAAGTATCAAAATGACTCCTATATACTCAGATCCACTCACCACTGAAAACAGAGGAGTGACTAAGTCATTACATTCAAAGATTTACGTATGCATGATTTGTTTGCAGACTGTGCACATAGTCTCTTGTCTAACACGGAATCAGATCGACATGGCTCTTGCAGGGAAACCTGTCTGCAGGGGTACCATGAGATGACTGCTCTAGACCCTCCATGTCTTCCATTTATGGATTGAGCCGAGGTTTCAACCACCTGCTCAATTTACATTAACTGCCTTTCCCCAGGGAGTGGCTAACACGAAATGCTCAGGAGACGACCACGTGCCTGCTCTCTAAGGCTCGAAGGCTAGCTTCCCTTTCTTCTGGCTCCACCCTCAATGTAACCCAGGGCCATGACCTGATGCCTCTCTCCAAAGGCATTTCGACATTTCGGTTATCGGGGATTCCCACATGCTAAGCTTTAGAATTCTCGACACACGATTTTACAAAATCACCACCCAGATCAATGGTTGGAACTGCCTTAAAATTGATGACTAGGATGATTTCTCGAAGGCCCCAAGTCACCATCGAAGTCCCCAAGTCACCAACTCTACACGATGGGATACAACCTTGTTTCTTGGACCCACTCGCCACTCGACCAGGGGCTATGACCATGGGCCCAAACTTTCCAATGTGTTTTGGTATTTCGCATTTTGAGAGTTTTCACTCCTCTTGATCTCCAATGTCTTGATCTAGGAAACTGTGAAATCGTTTATCTACTACCATGTGCTCCACTAGTTGGACGGCTTACATCTTTCCTTTAATTGTGGGACCATCTACCATCAACACTCCTGGGAAGACTTCCCCTTTGGCCCAGATCCTATGCCGCATGTCCTTTAGTTTCAGACGATTGAGATCGATCCATCAATTTTTTGGGATTTTTCCTTTCATGGATTTCCACATCACTTGTCTTCAAGATCCCCAATGCCCAGATTCATGAAATCGCCCTGCCCAAATCAACGGTTGGATCTTCTTTCAAAACGATCACCATGATCATCTCCTTAGCCAGCATTAGTGTTAAGCCCTAATGTCGGCTCATTACCCCTTAATTGGGGCATATTAGATTAGTAATGCTATTTTATTTATGTCGGATTTAGGCCATT
>JASDQU010751074.1:7139-18447 GCA_032191745.1 Picea mariana | reverse complement strand
TATGGGCTTCAATCATCTGATCCGTGTCACCCATACGAAAGCTTGAATGGAAAAGAAATGGTATCTACAATGAAAAATGGATTCATGAGATCTCTATTGGGGAGGCAAGTAATGCTTCAGCATCCTGTCGTTAACTGGTCCACCTGGAAAGTCTGTCCCATCATCATTTTTTAGCAAAAATGCATTATTTCCTCTTAAAGCCTCAATGGTGTAAGGTCCTTTCCATAAACTATCAAATTTTTCGTGTTTTCCCTTATCCTCATTTATGGAATTCCATTTGAGGACCAAGTCACCTAACTCAAAATCATCTTCTTTAGTCCTCTTGTCATAAATCCTTTTTATACCTTCTTGAATGACCTGAATCTTGTTGTAGACTTCCTCTCTAGATTGCATTAGGTGGATCGTTTGATTTATCCTTCGTTGGACATCATTTGGTTCTACTTGTACTTCCTACAATAGTTTCATGACCGGGACTCCTAATGAAAGAGGAAAAATTGCTTCAGTGCCATACACCAACTGGTATGGAGACATACCAATTGCTCTTTTGGTGCTTATTCTGTCAGCCCAGAGTGAGAAAACCAACTTATTATGCCATGATTTATTATTTTCTTGTAGTGTCTTTCTGAGAATGCTCACTAGAATTTTTTTAGAGAAATCAACTAGCCCATTCCCTTGCAGATAATAAGTCATCGAGTGTCCCAGAATAATGTGATATTGACTACAAAAATCTATGTGCCTTTTGGATCTGAAAGTTGTTGCATTGTCAGCTATAATTTTGCTGGGACATCCAAAACAAGACAGAATGTTAGTTTCTAAAAACTTGATGATAACAGAGTCAGTAGCTTTCCTGCATGGCACAACCTCGATCCACTTGGTGAAGTAGTCGGTGGTCATGAGGATACACTTGTGTTGGCCCGAGGAGGATGGATGTATTTCACCAATGAAGTCTAGACCCCATTGTTGGAAAGGAGATTCAACTGAGATGGGTTTCATAGGGAGTGGCAGAAGCTTCCTTTTACCTTCAAAAATTTGGCACTTGTGGCAAGAAGTAACCTGGATGTCCACGAATAGAGTAGGCCAGTAGAAACCATCTCTCAGAATCTTGTTAGTTGTGGTCTTCCGGCTCAGGTGCCCACCACAGTCTCCTGCATGAAAATCTTGAAGAGCTTTGTCAGCTTTGTCTTTTAACAAGCAATTAAGCAAGACACCACCAGGATCTTTCCAATAGAGATTTCTTTCTAGAATACAAAATTTTAATGCTTTCAATTTAATAAATTTGTCTTTGGTTTTAGTCAAACCAGGAGGAGCTTGTAAATTTTGGAGTACAAAAATGAGGCCTGTGTACCAAGTGGAGTTTAAGAATACCTCTTTTATGTTTGGAGTCGCATGCTCTTCCGGTTCGTCAACTGCAGCCATAAAATTAATATCTAGAACATGAAAATTAGACTCAGCCATTAGTTTGGCCAAACCTTGTCCTTTGATCAGTTTAGTAGGTTTTATTTCAATGTCGTATTCTAGAATAACCGCAATATGTTTTCCTCTTCTACCATCTGGATTATCCCGGGTCAGAATATCCTTAACCATTGCGTTCGGAACGTATGCAATCGTGTGAGAATGGAGAATATAGACTCTAAATTCCTGTATGGCTTTCACCAGAGTGAAATCATGTTTCTCCATTATGTTATAGTTCAAAGCAACATCTCTCAAAGATTTGTTGAAAACCACTATTGGTTGTTCATACCCTTCATTGTTTTTCTGCAACAACATTGTTTCTATGGTGTGTTCAGATGCAAAGGAGAAAAGGTAAAAGTATTTGGTGTAATTTGGGTTGATCAGAACTGGGGCTTGGGTGAGCGCGTGTTTCACCTGCTCAAATGACTGTTTGGACTCGACGTTCAATTTGATTTTTGTGTCTTTTTTCAACATATTAGTGATGTTCTTGAGAATATTGGCCAAGTTTGGTGTGAAACTTCTAAGGAAATTTATTTTGCCAATGAAAGATTATAGTTCTTTGATATTCCTAGGGTGTTCCACCTTCTGGATGGCTTCTATCCTGCTGGGATCTATTTTAATTCTGTCTTTCGAGATTATGTGTCCCAGTAGTTTACCTTCCTCTAACTCGAAAAGTCTTTTCTTAGGATTCAATGAAATCCCAAATTTCCTACACTTCTCAAAAATGCGTATGAGGTGGAGCAAGTGTTCCTCGTCGGATTTGGAGTAGATAGCCACGTCGTCCAGATAAATGACTAAAAATCTTCCAGTCTTGTCTACAAAATCAATGTCCATTGCCCTTTGAAACGTAGCCCCAACATTCATAGACCAAAAGGCATCTTCATATACATGAAGGTTCCCTAGGGTGTGGTAAAAGATGTCTTCTCTTGATCTTATGGATGAACAAGAACTTGGTTGTAACCCGAGAAACCATCTAGTAAGGAGATCCTATTGGACCCAACCACCTTTTGTAAAATATGGTCCATTTTGGGCAAAGGGTAATTGTCTTTGAGGGAGACTTTGTTCAGATTTCTGAAATCTATGCAAAGTTTGATCTCACCAGTTTTCTTCTTGGTCGGAACTAAGTTAGAAACCCATTTGGAAAACCTCAAGGGAACTATGATTTTAGCATCATACATCTTTTTGATTTCTTTCTCTATCAGGGGAATTAACTTGGGATTTATTCTCCTAAGTTTCTGTTTGAAAGTTTTGTGTTCTTCTTTTCTAGGAATCCGATGTTGTATGATACTTGTGTCGTAGGATTTTAAGTCCTCGTAACCCTAGGCAAAAACATCTATGTATTCCTTAAAAAGTTCAATGTATTTGCGTTTTTTCTCAGGGGCTAGTGATTTAGAAAGTTTTATCATCTTGTGTTTTTCTTCTATTCCTATGTTTCATTCTTCGACCTCCTTACCACTAGCTTCAATTTTCGGTTTGTTGACTACGTCGTTAAAATCGAATAAGTCTTCTAGTGGAACTAGACCTCTAGGTAACACATTATGTTTCAACTGTAGAATACCAGAATCTATCTCATGTTCATTCAATTCATATGCATCTAATTTAATTTCATTGAGCTTTTTGGAATCTACGTTATTTACACTAACACTTTCAAAAACAGATTTATTTATAATCTCATCATCATTTTCTAAATCTATGTTTGTACATTCAAAATCGTTCTTACATTGTAAGAAGTCTTCATTTTGATCATCATTTCCAAATACCTGCCAGTATCTGATGTTGTTAGGAATGGTTGGTCTGCACTTCACCTCCACTGTGTACTTGCGAGTGGGACAAAAAGGAATTTTGCAGGTAGATGTTGATGTGGCCAGCCTGTCTGCCAGTATGTTTTGTCCTCTAGGCATTACCTGCAAGTCGATTTCAGTAAAGCATTGAAGAGAATCCAAAAAAAATTTCCTATAAGCCCTAAGTATGGGGTGTTTAGTTGCATACTCACCTTTAATTTTCTTGATAATCAGTTCAGAATCACCCCTTACCATGATCTGTTTGGCACCAACTTTCTTTAGTAGTTTTAGGTCGAGCATCAGAGCCTCGTACTCAGCTAAATTGTTAGTGAATTGAAAATTTATCTTGTAAGAATGTTTCTCAAAATACCTTGACATGTGGTTATGCAACCAAAATCCAACTCCAGCTCCTTCTTTACTCACAGCACCATCAAAATCCATGCTCCAAAAATCTTCTCGCAGTTCTTCCCTTTCTACTGTTTCCACCCTTCTTGCCTCCATGATTGTTTTACTTTCTTTCGAATCATGTGTATCATCTTCCAGCTGAGCAATTTGTTCTTCCACATCAACATCGTTGTATAGAATGAAAGAGTCTAGATCAGAGTGTGCAGAGTATAATGGATAGTTATGCATCTTTTCCTGACTACTGACCATATACTTCATCAAGGTATCTCGATCTAGTATTCTCTGTTGTTCGAATATCAGGATGGTGGCATAGGACATATCTAGCTGCAGGGTTCCTTTCAGCTTAACTCCCCATGATCTTGACAGTAACATACCGTATTTTGGGGGAGTATCTGCCACTACTATATCCATTACCATACTCTTTGTTGGGATTTGAGCTAATGTAATGCATAAGTCTTTGATTAGGCCTATGCATTTAACCTTGTTGGAATCGAAAGAATGCAAATCTTTGTAGGGTCTGGTGACCTCGAGCCCCAACTTTTCCATCACGGCTTTGGGCATCAGGTTGTGAGAGGCACCCGAATCTAGCATAGCATTGTGTAATATCAAATCATGGATGTTTAGGCTGATGTAAAAAGGGGTAACGACACCATTATCAGTTTGACCATCAACTTTAGGACCGAACAGGAGCTCTGGTCGGTCATCTGCAAGATTTACTGTGTCTGAGTAATTTGCAGATCCAACATTCAAAGCCTTAGTACCTATCTCAGGTTCGATGCTCAAAGCTTTAATAACCTACGACTTGTAAGCATTCTTATTCATTAGCTCGGAGAGGCGAATGGGAATTTTTAATTTAGCTAGTTCCCCTTCAAGGCTGAATGCAGTGGAAGGTTTGATTAAGATCTGTACTTCTAGTTTATCTGTCGGAATTCTATGGCCGGGTGCACTTGGTTGACTAATTGATGGAACTTCAGTCTGATTTGATCTCTGCAGTATTTCTGGAGATTTTTGTGTGTGAGGTCCAACCTTGTTTCTCTCAGGGACTTTCTTGGGAAGGTTTTCCAAGGTTTTCTTGGTTTCAGCAGCCTTCTTCGGAGAGTTTTCGTTTTT
Organism: Picea mariana; assembly: GCA_032191745.1. Taxonomy (NCBI): domain Eukaryota; kingdom Viridiplantae; phylum Streptophyta; class Pinopsida; order Pinales; family Pinaceae; genus Picea; species Picea mariana. The sequence goes on along the minus strand of JASDQU010751074.1, from coordinate 13,699 downwards.
CTTCTTTCTCCTCAGGTTATACTGCCTGTGAACCTCCATTATAGCATTCTCAAAGGCCTGTTGTTCTTATTTATCAACTTATTTATCTACCTTTGTTTGTGAAAGGAGGAGCATCTCGTGTTCTTCCTGGATGAGGAAAATGGATTCATGATCGTGATCGTGATCACCCATTAGGTTTATATGAGTGTCATAAAACTCCTCGATTACCTCCTCCCCATCATCAACTTAATTCTCCTAGAGGGGAGGTCTGATATACTGATCAGGCCCCCTCTACTCTCTTTGATCTCTAGGATCTCTCTGCCTGATCTGAGGTGGATTTCTTCTTAAGTTTGGGTTTCTAATTTGAGGAGCGACCTGATTTTCCCTAGGTGGGTTTCTGTCAGTTACAGTGAGTCTCTCCATCATTTTCTCCATAGCCTTGGCTAGAGAATCTAGTTTGGCATCTGATGAGGAAGTAGAAGTCTCTTCTTTAATAGTGACTCACCTTTCTATTTTCTGCCTAGCCCTTCTGGCTAAAAGATTTTCTTCTACACTGACGACACTTTTCTGCTTGTCTTCCAGAGTTGCAACATTTCTCTCTCTTAGTTGATAAGACATATCTGCATCAAATTCATCGGGGAACTTTATTAATGCCAAACCTTTTGGTGGTTTGATATCAGTTGGAATTGCATTGTATAGATTGTTGAAACGAGTGCAATAATCTTGCACTGTCTCTCCTTGGTTCCGTCTGATGTTCTCATATTCTGACAGGATCTGGAGAGGATTTTTCTTCACTTCCCACCTGTCAAGGAAAGCTCGATGAAAAACATCAATGTCAGTTATGGTAGAAGCAGGTAAGGCCTTGAACCACTTTTTTACCTCTCCAGTCAGACTATGCGCAAATAGTCTCATATGCACATCAACTTCATCCACTTCCTGTAAATCAAAATAATCGTTCATTTTGTCAACATGTTGTTGTGCATTAAGGGGACCAGTACTATCAAACTGAGGGAGTATGGTTTGATAGTCTTGAGGCATGTCATGTAAAGGGGAAACCAACACCAATGGGGAATATCTCACTGCCATGATTGGTGGAGGAGGCTGAACAAAAACCTGTGCGACAGGAGAGATAGCGACTAAAGCTGTAGAAGATGAAGGTCTGGGAGAAAAGGAGTGATATGGTTTAGATTTAACAGAAATCGCAACAACTGTCAAAGTAGGGAGTTAAACTGACGGTTGAAGGTGGATTTTGTCTAAGGCTTGACCAAGATTCACAACTATGTCTTCAAGATTATCAGATTCGGGGCAAAAACGTTGATCAACTTCAACTCTGGGAGAGAGTATTTTAGGGGTCTTGTGTTGAAAGATGGTTTGATCTAAAACCGTTTCGCTGAGAAAACTATCATATTTTGTCCTGAAAAGGCCGTGTTGAAAAGATATATCAAACTCGAGATCTTGCAAAGCAACTAACTTCTCTGGGAGAGAAGGATACCTTAGAAGTGGACTGTGACTCCCTGAAGCCTCTGCAGTATTTTTCTTCCTGAATAATTTTTCGGGATTGTCTATTACTACTATAGGCTCTAGGTTTGGATGAGATCTGGTAAAAACTCTTTTGGGAGCCAGAATTCTATTTTTTTTATTTCATTTTTCTTTATAAGAGAATCTTAAACTAATTATATACAAACTTTAACAACCTCTGAACATTATCTCTTTATACGTTTGGATTTTATGACTTGTTCAGAAATAAGGTTTTCTTTGTCTAGGGGAAAGAAGTCAAGGGGTGAAAGTTTGTTCAATCGTCCCCAGTATGGTCGCCATTTATGTTATCACTCTGTAAATTCCCAGAGGTTGTTGTCAGGTAGAAGAAATTTACTAGAGGCAACCTTATCCAACCACTTTGAAACTGGGAGCTAGCCCTACCAGTTTCAAAGAGGGATCTCTCTGTAAGTTTTAACTTTGTTTTAAAATTTAGATATTAGGCTAGTTAAATAGTGCAGGACCAAATGTTGTTTGTTTTTATAAGATGGCTGAAAGGTTTTATGCATCCATTGGGCTATGGGGTCTGTTTTATAAAGGTAGAGATCGAAGAACAGATATAAAGATTCCTTTCATAGGGAAGGATAATGAAACTAATGGATTCTTTAGGAATAAAATGATGGTTAGCGGAGAAAAGAGAGATGATTAATTATAATCAAGAAGCATTTAAGAATTTCTTGACTACAATATAAGAAGAAAACACTTAGATATTTAAAATCTAGCAACATAGTATGCAAAGGTAAATTTTGTAACTTTAACTACTTTTAAATGATCAGACTAGAAAAATAAGATGATAACTAGAAAAGATACACTTTCAACTGAGAATAGAAAACTTCACCAATAGATAACACGCAGGAATCCTGTGAAACATCTCTTTATATTACTGAAAGATCTTCTTGATAAAAATTACAGTGCTTACAACTTGCTAGGGTGTAAAAATCAATCCTCAATACTTCTAAGTTAGAAGTATTTATAATCAGAATTACAAATGACCCTGTCATAAATGATCAGGACGTGGAAGTCCCTGAATCTAACTAACTAACTAACAAGATACAAAATCTAGGAACTGTCAATGATGAGTCAAATTCTTCACGCTGAATCTGGGAAGGCCATTGGTGAGTCACCCACATGACTTTGATTGATCTATTTGTTGACTCCGCTTGCACACCTCATTTCCTACTCGATCAAGTTTCACAGCTCTTCCCATCTTAGCTGACTGGGGATGGTGACTTTGAGTAGTCTACGGTATATTTCATCCACTTCTGTGTACTTGGAAAAAGTCAGTTTGATGATGAAAATATACTTGATCTCTTGCTGTATGCTGAGGTCTGGCTTCAAAGTCTCCAAGAACTCTTTTCCCGTTATTCTGCCTTGTATTCCCTAGAACTTGGAACTATCCTTGGCCACTATAGCCATCTTCTGCTTGTAGTTCGGAAGGGTCATCAACTTGTCATTCTGAACCATCAAACCAGGAAGACCTTTTTTCTGCAGAGCCTTGATCTTGCTGAAAAACCTTTGAACTCCAATGTCCATGTTCTGGACTTTTTCCTCCAACTGCAACATCAATCCTCTTTTGGTCAGAACCCTCTTGACTTTGAGGATGGTTTCTATCCTGTCTTTGATTTTCAATTCTTCTAGTTCTTCTCTGGTCTTCGAGTTTAGGAATATAATTATTTCATTGGCTTCAATGGGAATTTCTCCTAACTCTCCTTTTATTTTGTTAATAACCAGCTTGCTTCTTATCACTAGTTCATGTTGCTTGAACATGATTTGCACCATGGGAAAAATTTCGTTTATGGAGCTGGAGATATCCATCCAAATATTCTTCTTGGCCTTTGCCAGTGTTGTAACCCCCATTGTTTGTTTCTGAAGCTGTTGGATTTCCTTCTTGATATTCTCTGATGTTTGCCTCTCGATGTTGTAGCTTATCTGGTAAGAAGACTTGAGCTCCTGGAGATTCTCCACTTCTTTTTTCAGTTTGCTGATTTTTGTTCCTTGCAGTGTCATCTCTTCCATGGATTTTGCTAACTCCACAGTTTTTTCCAGTGTTGTCAATGGGGTTGTTGATGGAATTTATGATTTTGTGGTTGTTGGTAAAGTTGATGTGTTGACTCGTGCAAGAGGGACTACACTCAATGGGATGACTTCCATGGAGGTTGATTGTTCCTTCTCCTTCAACAACCTTTCCAATTCTGCCTCCATTTCCTTTATCTATGCATTTTGCTTCATGATTAGCTTCAACAGTTCCTCTTTCTCATATTTTGTCTTAGCTATTTATTTAGCCTATGAGTCCTCTATAGGTAGAAATTTCAGTTTCTTTGTCAGAGATGCAATGTCAACATTATTTTTCTTTAACATATCCTCTGCTACTTTTACATTCGAGGGATCATACCCAATCTTGAGCACCAACTCCTCTAAGGATTTTATTCTGTTATCCTTTGCAAAAGAGGATATTTTTTCCATTTTCAACTGGGTCTGAACATTGTTTAGAGATACATGTAATTTTGCAGTTGTAGAGGAAGCATGGGCCAATGTGGAGAAAATCATTTCTCCATTTTGTCTGTGCAGATCCATCTGGTCAGCTAGATGGACTTGTTTGGTGTCAAAAACAATAGTTGACCTTTTGTAGTCAGTGATCTCTTTGGGTTGAGGTACCTGTGCTTGCATAAATGCCAGATGCATTCTTCCTTTCTCTGTATCAAAATCTGATAACAGTATGTGTTGTGTTGTGGATGTTTGCTTCCAGAACTAAGCGTATGTGTTGTTGGTCAGAATCTAATTTTTCTTCATGATCAGATCATATTTTTTGAAAATGTTCAGAGGTACAGATCCATGTGGAGTTTGGGTGGTCACAACTATATATGTTTGTTTCTTTGAAGAAGTAGACACCACCTGATGTTTTTCCTCAACCACTTTGGCAAAGTGGGGTTCTTCCTCACCAGACATGTGAGTAGTATGAGTGATTTTATGTCTTTTACTGTATACTTGAAAATCCTCCATTGATACTTCAATGACTAAAGGAGAGGTATCCTTACTTGGCATGTTTTCCTTTGGTACCTATGGAGTGGTAGTCTGTGAGATAGTGACTGAAGGAGATACTTGTTGTTCAGTATCTACTAGGATATTTGCCTCCCACTCTGTCTGGTTCACATACTTTTCAATTTCTGGTTTGAGGGTGTGAGCATAAGGTGAACTTTTTTTTTTATATCTCATCTCTGCAATGATCCTACTTGGATCATAATGCCAAATGAAATTGGTGCTGAATTTCATTTCCTTTAATATTTTATCTGCCTCTTCCCCAGCAGCTCGATTGTTGCAGACAAATGGTCCTATTTTCCCTTTAATCCTCATCTGTTGTTTTTTCTTCAGAGACACAAAATGAATGTCATCTGAATTTATCATCTGACAAATATACTCCAGTGCAAATATCTGAACAGGAAAATACTTGGGCAATTTGTATGGAGCTAGCTGACACCCATACACTATGATCTATGTGCGATTTTGATATAGGAACCAGTCCCCGGTCTTTGCAAGATCTGAAAGCTGCAAAACTATTTGGATACCCTCATTTATCCTCAACTCTAGTATTCCCCTGAGCATGCTTACCACTGGGTGATAAAACAACTCAATAAATTGTTTAAAGTTGAACTCAGTGGAGTTTCTTCTGAGCAGCGAAGTCCATAAGGTTACTGCCTGTGGTTTTCTGTCCTGGTCCATTTTATGCATGAGAAAGGAGAATTTGTTAGTTTGATAAAACACAAACATGTAGGCCAGTATTGAAGAATACCAGAACATGCCTTCTATGGGGAAATTTGACAGTTTCTCGTGCAGGTTTTCGGCCAAGAAACCGTTGTAGTCGAACTTGATGGAAAATTTATCTTTAGCAGAGAAAATGGATAGAAAACCTAGGATAGGTTCATCCTCCCATTCACCCAAGAAGTAACCAAGAAAACAACACAGTGATGAAATGATCTGGTTTCCCTTTTCTGAAAATATGGAGGAATGCTAAGGGGGATTGTTCTTGGGAAATTGGGCTTCTTGCGGGAGGAAAAGATTAAAGATTTGCGCTCTTTGGGGAAAAGACAGGTTATGATACATTTCTGTCAGAATTTCAATGGTGATGGGAGAACGAAGTTTGGCTTTGGGTACCTGCATCATTTGATCAATGGTCTCAGGTGTAATAGAGAAAAAGGTTTCTCCGGAAGAGGATATTATGGCTCTCTGATCCGAGAGGTAGTGCGCTTGGCATTTGAGGGCAAATTCTAGAAAATGGTGGACTTGGGGAAAAAGATACAGAGGGAGATTTGACTCTAAGAGCCCAATTTCATCACTTTCATCGATGAATGTGTCTTTAAACCATGATTGTAACTCAGTGACATCGAATGTGCACCTGGTTTCTGAGATTAAATAATATTTTTCTGCTAATGGAATACGGTCAAGATTGACAGGAGGTGGGAGGAAAGGATTTTCCTCAACATCTGACTTTTAAGATTTGGGCACCATTGATTTCCACCAGTATCTGCACACTGAACACACGTTAGTAGGTTAAAAAGCTATGTTTGGGTGAATTGTTATAGAGGCAAAGGAAAATGAGTCTCTAGTGCATAGGGAGTATGAGTAGAATGCGAATGACGGAAACGGGGTTGAAATTTAGTGAACGGGTATCCGTTGGGTGAAAAGGACAAGTCAGGAGAATAATGGGTATGTAGCCAATAATAAATGGCCAAAAGGTCTTTTAGAGTGTGAGGGGGTAGGCAAAGGATGTTTGACATGTGTACCCGGATGATGTGGAGGGTGGTGATTGGGAGGTAAACGAGTGAGGTATGACCCGTAATGGTTAGATGGAGGGGACATGCTAATGGGGTCATGAGATGGGATTTTCAAGGAGGGGCTTTGGGTGTGACATCTCGAGGTGGTGGCGATAATATTGGAAGGATGGTAAGAGGTAACAAGTTTGGAGTGGAGGAGGTATGACACAATGAGTTGATGCCACATAGGGATGGGGCCCGCCAGGAAATTGTTTCATTTCGGACCCCCCCCCCCCC
>JASDQU010751073.1:23279-38228 GCA_032191745.1 Picea mariana | reverse complement strand
AAAAAAATTAAGAATACAATGAATACTTGACATCACTACACTCTTAATTATACTTAATCACCCACATTTACATCATCACCTAAATTTACATCATCCTTTTATTATCATGGTGCAACAATTACAACATGTGAACTTTCAAAAATACCTTTTCCCCTAGTTGTACAAGGAATAACAAACCACCAATTTTCATCATAGACATTAAGATGGAAGAAAATGTATTCACAATGTTCTAGAAGCACATATGACCCAGGATGCCAACATTTCTCTACATATATCAATAGAATATTGTTCACTAACTAAATTATTTCTAACATATCTCCTTCGATAAAAAAATGTGAAATTATTTTCATTTAAAAATCACACATCTAAAGGACCTATAGTCTAACTCATTTATCTATTGGGTATGTATCTCCTAAAATTTCATGACTTGTTTGATTAAATTAAACACACATTCCAAAATCACATGTTTGTTTTCCATGATATGCACTCTCCACTCTAAAATGATGAACATATGCCTACATCAAAGGACATGCTTGTACCTTCATGCATATGCCAATTTTCATATTAAAAAAAATAATTGTTCTTAAACATGTAACAATAAATAAATGTGTTTAATTTAAATATATGGAGTTAATTTCATGCTTCATCACATACCATCATTTTTTACATCCAATATGTTGGAACATCAAGCATTGATGGTTCATCAGACATCTCTTGGGTCTACTCAGTTGAGAGGTCAACCTACATATTGTAACATCCCCTTCGTTAATACATAAAGTCAGTAGATACAATGTTTTTTTTTTTTAAACATCAGTTAGAACAAGTGATAAGCGAAAAAAATACATCAATATTCATATCATCTTCTCATCTATCACTACAATGCAAGAAACAATTACACCATCATGAATACTAATAGATTAATCATATCTCTTAAATATAACAAGGATGACTAACCCCCCAACCTACCCTGCAAGGTTAGGAACTCCAAGACACATAATCAACGCTCAAGTACATGATTCATCTGATTGATTTTGACCATTTAAGGTCTTAGGACTAGTGACTGTTCTGAAGAACATGGAGGTATCTATTCCCATGACCAAATCTAATTAGACTCAAGTTTTAAAACAACAATAAGTACTATATTCATATCGCGATTTAAATCATTCAATTCCTCAAATTACCAGACAAGTTTTTCTTCCTTTAAAGGATTCAACAACAATAATTGTTCATCATCTAGATAATATGCTTTCTCTTTATGAAACCTATCATATATATTTTTACTCATCATTAAACGTAATCTCTTCCATTTTGAATTAAAACATCAATCATTATTCAAAATCTAAGCCAATGCATCATCTCTATAAGAATGCAATCCAATAATGATCATTATTAAACAAAATTCGTACTCCCTAAGAATGCCACGTATAAACTATATTCAAGAGTTGAAAATTTTTCTTTTCTTAACAAAAAACGAGTAAACATCAAATATTCACTTAGACCAATGTACCATATGAATTCTATGGTTAAACTACAATGACTCGACAATCATTCCTAACTTCGACAAATGTGGGAAGTAAAATTCTATCAAAATCTAAACATTAGATCCACTTTATTCACAAGTAGTCATTTCAAGGACTCTTAGAAACTAAGTAAATAATTAACTTCTAATTGTAAAGGTTTGTTATCATAAATATAATTCCATAAGATTTTTCCACTATGGAGTCAATAAATACAAACAAGGTATGATAATATTTACTACTATCAAGTTAAAATAGCCATGATATTCAAATACCTATGGAGGTAGGGTGTCATAATCCAAAGATGTTAAGTGGAGTTTCTCCATAAAACAAAACACTTTAATAGTCTATGAACTTAGGTTCCTAAGTAATATTTATTGCCTCTCCAACAATGGAAGGTTATTAACTGGTTGGACAATAGTTCGACTATCTCGTTGAAAACTGGGAAGATTGAAAGACTCATATAATAGTCGAGTTAGCGAACTAGTAGCCAAGACAACCACTCAAAGATTTACTCATTTGGAATAACTACTCAACTAGTAGTGATTGTTAGTGATCTTGAGAGACGTAATTTAATGTTAATTCCAACAAAAACTACGTGTGAAGAACTGGAGTAGTCGATATATAAGAGGTATCGCTACATCACCTATCCACGTGGGATTTTGGGTTCACTCCAATAATCGTATGGAGTCGTTCCATTAATTAAAATGACAGACTAGCTAAGATATAGGTGGATCAAGATTAAATATTGCGCCAAATCCTATTACTTACTGTACAATTAATTAACGGTAAGGAGAGAATGGAATCATTGCATTCAGATAGAAATTAAATACACATCATAACTATGACCCTAAAGCCCATAATGCGAGACGATAAATGTGATTGAAATGAGACTCACATTCAACATATCAAATTAAATTTACAGTGGCAATTACTCCTAGACTTCAGATTAATTCGTTGGGAAACAATACTGTATATATAAATCAATTCATAACTACAACTAAATAAACTTTTACAGTACTTACTAACTTCGAATTTCATTTGCAATAATGCTGGACAATGCCTCAAACAAAAATATTAAAGGGTCACTAAGGATACAACGATCCTTACGCGGATCCATACTTCATGTTGAACACGATGATTAAAGCAACCACAATCGAATTTTGTAAAAAACAATGACCACACAAATCGATTCCGGATATGTAATCCGTTTGTAGTATCACTACGAATTTAAATTCTGAGAGAGAATTAAACATCAAAGAATCCATCAAAATCCTTGATATAGTAATTCAATAAAATTAGCATCGACTATCAATCTTTGGATTCCTAGGTGGAATTGACACAACTATTTCTCTTTACGAATGTCAAATTTATGGAAAGAAATTTCAAAACAATCAACTAATGCTCAATCCATCATTTCTGAAATTCGAAATAAAATTCCGACCGAAATAAAGTTCCAAATCTGTGTTATAAATTGAACGACTAAAGCTTATTAAAAATGTCAACATGCCATAAATCTTGACATTGAAACAACAATAATCGTGATCCAAAAATTCATCCAATACCATAATCACAATTAATCAAATATTAAATGGCAATTCAATAATTGTTTACAACCAGACCATATGATATATGGTGTTTTTAAATTACAACATGAAATTTCAAGACCTCACGGAATACAAGTTCAGATTGCAATAATTTGCATTGATAATATAAATTTAAAGTATCGAATCCATCATTTAGTTTACTGCAAAAAGAACAATTGGATACCAAATCACTAATCAATTTCTGCAGCTACTATATCATTTTAATATATAGAGATATGATTTTAACTTCTCAACGACCAACAAAATCAATCATGTTTTGCCAATAACTTTAGCAACGAATCAATAATTGGGTTCAAAATGCAAGCTAACGACAGAGAATATAACACATTCAAATTTTGATATACAAAGGATTTTAAAAAGCGACCTATCAAGATTATCATTCCATACTTTGAACAATTTACACAACGAACAAAGAACTCTCGGAATTCAGGTGACACTTTAAATTGATAACAAATAAAACATTCTAAATTTTGAGTTATAAAAAAAATTCAAATATACGGAGAACAAAATTCGAATTAGATTTCTCCACGACTCATGGAAAATTTGTAATTTAATCTATAGAATTACAATCGATTTTGAATTGTCTTTAAAAATTATAATACAATTTAATCACATTACAAATACAATTTCATAATTTAAAAATACCGGGACCAAAGAAGATAGAGAGTTGACGATGTCCTTCAAAGACTTGCGCTCCTTCTGTTCTCCTTCTTTCTAATCAATGAAACTTCATTGGTATCTCCCAACCAATGCTAGGGGTACTCTTCTTCCCTCTTATCCCCTCGAGCCGCAAAGGGGCCATACACAAGAAACCAACAAACAACAACTCCAAGGCTTGCCTTTAAAAGAAGAGATTCCACTCTTTCTTCAATATTGGTATCCCAACTCTCACAAGTAAAACATAGTCCACAAAAAATTGGCAGCATAACATTACCAAGAATGAGTGAGCTCCATTTCCCTTCTACCAAATTTGTTTTATAGAAAAATCCCCAATGACTCATGTCCTCATGCACAATTTATTATATTTTTAATTAATTTAATTAGGATTATTCACCCACACACTTGTCACACTCTCCCCAAGTTGCACAAGTAAATACCATTTTTATTTTATTTAAAAACCCAATTTCCCTCACATTCTCCAATGTGTTCCTATTTTTGCTCTTAGTTGTCCCTTTGTTCCCCAAATTCTCATTTAATGAGTCTCCTAACTAGATATTAGTTAGAGTTGGATTAGGAGTCTTCTTCTAGTTAGACTAGTGGTAGCTTGACTCTAGATACCATTCTATTTGTACACCTATTCTCTCATATTATTATTTCTTCTATTTTTAAAAATCCAATTTATTAATTTCATGCACACATGTGCAATTTATCTATTTATTAAAATTTTTATTTATCTTCTTCTTAGAGTTTGATTTCATTTTACACCCTTTTAATTTATTTAATATTTTAACTAGTCCCTTAATTAAATTTAGACTTCGAATTAGTCTAGACTTAGGATTAGACTTTTTTTAGGCTTTATAATTAATAATTCACTGTTTAATTAATTATTTTATTCTAACAAGGTCCAATCATTTCAATGTTTTCTAGGCCACCTAGATTTATTGACTCAAAATTTTAACTACGTGACGTGCCCTTCAAGATGCACCTCCGTGCTCCAAGGGTGCCCCTCGCCTTAGAATTGTTTTGGAAGTTTGTCCGACCCTTGGAGTCAACACTCCACTTAGTCGACCTTGTGAGAGAATAAGGGCTTCTAAGGAATAATGACTTCGCCTTATTGCACGCCCCTTAGAAATATTCATGAACAAATGTCTTAGTCCTCCCTCATGACATCATGGATCTATCAAACTAGGTAATCATTAACCTACAATTTAGGCCACGATGAGAGTGCAAGTAGGATGTGACAGGGACACTGCCACACCTCTCCCTCAAATGTCTAGTTTTTGTGCATGGCCCTTTTACTCCTTATGTGAGTTGGATTAGAAAGAATTGTGAAGCCTGCATCCACTGACAAAAACAATGTCAATAATCCATATACATAAATAATACTGTAATCAATCCTATGTCACATGTGCGTAAAATGAAATACTCAAACAAATATAATCCACTCCTTGACACAATCCGGATTCCAAGGAATTTCATTGATGCCATCAACATCCATAACCTGTCATGTGTCTTGCACACTTAGGAAAACACGTCAATAACATCTACCAATACATATACATCAAAATAACAATAAGTCACAATACATTAACATCATATATATAACCCATAATCGAAACGAAATCACAATGTACCATAACTGGATCACTTGCACACAAGTGTCCTCAAAGAATAAGTCAATAAAAGTGTGCTCAATAGAATGAGATGTTACACATATGGATATAGTCGATCAACAGTCGACCAACAATCAAAGATACTTGGGTAGCATATTGAATAGCTCAACAATGGATTACGATTTGGATGCGAAGGTAGTTGGGTTGAGCATCTTTGTGAATTCAACTCGATAGAATGAATTTGGTGGAGTCAACTCTAACAATCGACGATTACATGTGGACAATATCTTCTGACTCTATGGAGGATAGTTAGATATTAAGGCTATAAAAAGAAGACCCCTTGGGTCACCTTCATATTGAATATTGTGCAATAGATCATGCAAACCGAAATGTGCAACATGCACTATGATGTTTTGATCACAGTGCACTCTGCTTAAGTGTTCTAATGGTGTCTTTAGACACCACCCTTTATCTTAGAAATTGTTTTCCTCTTCGATTATCTGCAATAATGTGTTCTCTGTTTCATGTCATTTTCAACCATATTCCCCAACATGGTATCAGAGCCGACAGTTTAAAACCTCGACCTATTATCTACAAACCTTGCTAAGTTGGATATTTTCTGTGATTGACTCTGGGCTGATGGTTTGTTGATTAGAACTTATTGAAACAAACCAGTTTCTGTCTATATATTGAATATGGCTTTGAAGATTGATCCTTTTGTCCTGAATGGATCAAATTATGTAGTATGGACACCATATATTGAAGCCCTGCTAAAAAGCAAAGGACTGTGGCAGTATAGAAAGGTTGCGATTCTAGATCCAACAAACAACTAGGAAAAGTTCATTGTTAATGGTAAGAAGGATAAGGTTGTAGGAGTCATCACAACCTACATCTCATGGGAGATTCAATTTCACCTTAGTGGAATCAACTTCCCTCATCAAGTCTAGAAGAAACTTTATTCGTTTTTTAACCGAGTCGAAGAAAGCCACATCATGCAGTTGGAGAAAGAGATGATCTCTCTCAATCCTCATTCTTTTGACATAATGGATGAGTATTTGGCACATGTCAAGGAAATATAACTTAAATTAGGTGAATGTGGAAAAGACTATCAAAAGAAATATGGAAAACTCATCAAGCAGGTCCCGATGAACTCAAGGACACCATTCAACGTGTTTGTGTCCATTTTCCACAAAAAATGGCAAGCACACAAGTAAGATGGTAAGGATTGCATCTTTGAATATTTCTATGGCCTTTTGATTACTAATCAAAATAGATTGCTTGAATAAGGTAAGCTTCGTGGTAAACACCAGTCCCACTTAATCAAGGGAAAGGGAAAGATGGATCCCTGGAATAGAATACAATTTGATTCCTCTACATAGAAACCTGCATACCATGACAAAAAACCATAGAGAAAACCATTATGAAGTTGAAATAATAAGACATGTAAATACTTTGGAAATAATGGACAAGTGGATAAAGTCTGCTATAAGAAGTGAGATGATTTAGAGGAGAAGGTTAAATGCCTTGAAGGAGACATGTCCTTTGTATGTCGACCCCCTGATAATTTCACCTTTCAAGTAGGAACTTCCCAAGACTTTCTATCTCATTCTGTGTAGAATGAATGGGTAGTCGAATCTGGGTGCACTCATCACATGGCTAAGGATGCCTCCTTATTCACGTGGCTGGATGAAACCAAGGAGAGGAAAATATATGTTGTTGATGATTTTTCTTTGGATGTTGCTGGTCAGGGTGATGTTGCTTGTTGACATGGAAATACTGTCAACATATATCATGTGACAAATTTTAGTGCCAATATGTTGTCTATTGCTTAATAACATAGACAAATAAGATTATGAATTTTTTTCCAGATCGGTTCTATGTTCGTGATTTGAAGAAAGGAAAGTCGATCGTTTCTGCCAGGATTCTCAACTCGACATACGATTTGTATAATTTCTATGAAATGACTCAACTTGAAGTTGAAACGACCACACTTATTGCTCACACCAACAAAATAATTCGAATTTGGCATGAACGACTTGGACATCTAAATTTTTGAAGTTTGCATACACTAGCAACTCAGAACATGGTTGCTGTTTTTCCAAAAGTATTTCCCCCTTTAGGATTTTATAAGGGTTGTGTGCTTGAGAAGCATCATAAGGCACCATTCGACTATGGAAAAGTGTGGCGAGCACAAAACCTACTGGAACTGGTTCAAAGTGATGTCTGTTGCATCAATCTACCTTCACTGGTAGGTGTAAGGTATATTTTGACTTTCATTGATGATTTATCTCACTTTACATGGGTTTACTTTCTGAAGAATAAGAACCTTGTCTTTGAAAATATCAAGGAATTTCGGGCCTTTTCTAAAAATAAATGTGGTTGACCCATCAAATTCCCAATATTAGAAAATGGTGATGAGTATGTCAATCAACCTTTTGAAGAATACCTACTTCAATCTAGTATTGAATCACAATGGTTAGGTCCTCAGACACCTCGACAAAATGGCATCGCAAAATGCAAGAATCAAACATTAGTTGAAATGGATAGATATCTTTTGTAGGAAAAATATCTTCTTCCTCGCTCATAGGATGAAGTGGTGTGCTGTGAAAATTATCTTCTCAATCACATTTCGACTAGAGTTCTTCCTTCCATCACTCCATTTGAATGATAGTATGGGAAGAAGCCTTTAGTTGACCATATCTGTGTGTTTGGATGTGTTTCATTGGATGAAATTCCATATGATTTTAGAAAGAAGTTGGATGAAAAGAGATATGCTTGCATCATGATGGGATACTCCTAAGAATCGAAATCCTGTTGACTATTTGATCCTGTCAAATGGAAAATTATTATCAGATGAAATGAATGGTTTGATGAGAATTCTTCTGACATCAAGTTGTTGAATGCCTCCTTTTGATTACTATAGGATAAACCCTTTGATGTTTTATTTGACACTGGTGCTCCTATTCCATGTTTCAATCCTTCGACTGGGCACTCGAATTTTGTTTCGATTTCAACTTGATCGTCGACCTCTGAGTCAACTAGTTCATTGTCCTCTGTATCAACTAGCCTGCCAATTGAAGACCCTTCGAATTTTGATTGATCTACTAAAGTGAACCGTATTTCACCTGTTTCTTGTCTACCCATATGAGTTTCCAAGACAATTGAAGCTACAGGAGTTGATGCTGGAGATGCCTCCTCCAAACAACAAACTTGAAGTCAAAAGAAACATGTAAAATTTACCTTGATGACTCATGTACTTGAAACTTTTGATCCTTTTTCCTAATCAGATGCTGAAGGACGAACTAAATGGGAGAATTCCATGCATACATAAATTGATTCTTTGTTGAAGAATCATACTTTGGACTTGGGTTCCATGACCACAAGGAAATAACATTGTGAAGTGTCTATGGGTCTACATGACCAAATTTACCTTTGAAGGTGTTGTTGAGAGACATAAAGCATGCCTAGTTGTGAAGGAATTTTCATAATAAGAAGGAATCGACTACACTTGAATCTTTTCCCTTGTTGCAAAGATGAACTCTATTTGACTGATTCTTTCCCTTGCAACTCGTTTTGGATGGTGAATCTATTAGATGGATGTGAAGAGTGCATTTCTTCATGGATACCTATCTAAAATATTTTTCATGGAACAACCACCTGGTTTTGTGATATATTCAAATTTATTTTATTGACTCAAGAAGTCACTTTATGGTTTGAAGCAGGCTCCTTAAGCTTGGTATGCTAAGATCAAAATTTTCTTTCTTTGACTTGGTTTCAGACGACATGAATTTGATCAAAGCTTGTATGTGCTCCAAAAAAATGGGTACACCTTGATTGTTGTTGTATATGTAGATGATTTACTTATTACCAACAATAATAATGATCTCATCCTTAGATTGAAGAAACAACTTGTTGAATCCTTTGATATGGCATATCTTGGTACTCTGCATTATTTTTTGGGTCTTCAAGTATTACCACTATGTGATGGATTTTTCATTTCTTAGTCTAAATATGTGATGGATTTATTGGCAAATTTAGGATGGATAATTACAATCCTTGTGCTACTCCTTTTAAGTCTAGAGTAAATCTTACTAAAACCTGTCAAACACATGTAGTCGATGCTACTCTCTATTAACAATTGGTCGGAAATATTATTTATCTAACTCATAGTCGACTTGACATTTCCTTTGCTATTTGTGTGGTTTCTCGGTTTATGCAAGACCCTAAAGAAATCCACTGGAAAACAATCAAATGAATTGTCCATTATCTCAAGGGTACCACTAATTTTGGTATCAAATATTGACGAAGTTCATATTCGTTAGTTGGCTTCAACAACTCCGACTGGGATGGAAATAGTGATGATTGGAAGTATTCTTTTGGCTATGTGTTTCACTATAGCACTGAACCATTGGTGTGCTCGTGAAAGAAACATAAGGTAGTCTATTTTTCGACTATAGAAGCACAATATTGTGGTGTCATTGAAGCATGTACTGAAGCAGTATGGATTCACCAAATTTGGGAGATCTTGGCCTTCCTACTAAGACCTAAACTACAATATACCGTGATAACCATAGTGTTATATAGGTTGATAACAATTCTATTTCCCATAGTAAGATAAATCATGTTGAACTCCATGCTCACTATTTGAGACAATTGGTTCATGAGTACGTTGTCTCTCTTGAATATTACAAAACATATGATCATATTTATGATATATTCACCAAAAATTTAGTTGAAGCTAAATTTATCAAGCTCTCCACGATGCTTGGGATTCAGGAAGCTACAATTATGGGGTGGGGTGTCATAGTGACATAATTTCACCTCCTGAATCTACAGATCTATGTGTTGATGGGGAGTGTTGGAACATAAATCATTGATGGTTCATCACACATCTCCTAGGTCCATTTGGTTGAGAGGTCAAACTACATATGATTACAGTCGATCGAATGATCGACCAATGCACTACACCAATCGGTTGAGAAGTCAACGTGCCTGTTGGTTGGACAATCATCCAATAATCAAAGATAGTTGGGTGGTGGATCGATCATATTAACAATTGACTATGAGTTGGATGCATAGACATTTAGGTCAAGCATCCTTGTTGATCTGACTCGACAACATGAATCTGGTGGAGTCAACTCTAAGAACTGACGGTTACACGTGGACAAGATCTTTCAGATTCTATGGAAGATGGTCAGATATTGAGGCTATAAAAAGTAGATCACTTGGGTCACCTTCATCATGGATATTGTGAAATAGATCATGCATATAAATATGTGCAACATGCATTGTGATGTTCTAATCACAATGCACTCTGTGTAAGTGTTGTAACAGTGTCTTTAGACACCACCCTTTATCTTTGAAAATTTTGTTCCTCTTTGATTATATGCAATACTCTATTCTCTATTTCATGTCGTGCACCACCGTATTCCCCAACACAATCCCTATGTTGAATGCATATAGTTCACTTTCCATGTTGATTGGACCCAATTTATAGATTTTCTCCTCCACCCATGTGTTTGTGCACTTTGTAGGCCAGTGATCATGTAATTCTTCATGGATTATAATACAAGGGTTTGAACTTATAAATGATTATATTATTTCATTTAGTCATCTCATCATAAACCACCACCTATTTCCTAGAAGCCTCCATATTGAAAAAAATGAATTTATTCCTTATATCCCATTCATCCTCATTTGCAATGCTAGTGTGCACTTAATATTATTCATTTTTTTACAATAAGGAAAATATATATTCAGTAAAAAACACAATTAGAACCATATATATGTCAAATAAGTATATTGCCTCTTAGAACTCATGTTTCTCCATTTGTTTCAAGTTTCTCCCCTGATAATCGCTATTCATCATGATCACAATATCAAATGATTGACACATATACATGGATTTGTTTTAGGAATTTGAACATAAAAAATAAAGATACATTAATAATGTACCTGTGTCCATGCACCCTTCAAGATGTGCTCATTTCCCTACAACATCATGATGTGTTACTTTAATATATTTGCAATAAAGCATATCATATAATTTTGAAGCCTTTCTCATTCCTTTTGGCATGTGAATTGGAAAAATTTCGAAGTCATATAGATCATCATCAATATTAGATAGGTATCCATTGAATATATCCTCCTAAATTGATTCAATGCAAGATTCAATCTTATTTTTTCCAATATGTTGGAGACATGCTACAAGGAGGTAGTCTTACCTCGACTTACTTATTAAAAGTTCTCTTCATTTAATAAAAATAGTGATTTGGCTGTAAAAGTGACCTAAGACTTCATAGAGACACTTATGAAAATTTACATAATACCTTGAATAAATTTCCACAACACTACATGAAAAAGTGAAAAATCCTTTTTTCCTTAGTCCCTAACTACAAAAGTAAGAAAAATAGGCATGATGTATTAATTGTTGATGCACCACAATGACTAATTTGTAAAATGATTTAAAATAATTCAAAAGAAAGGTTATAAATGAGCCAACTCTAATCCTAGGAAATTCATGGATTGTCCAATAAATCACACCATACATTATAAATGGCCTTTCAGGTATATGTCATGGAACATCATGCATATGAATGTCATTCCATAGAAGAAACATCTCCTCTACCGATAGTTTCGAATAAATGTCCATGTCTATAATTTTATGCTTTAGAAGCACAATAAGGGACAACATCAAATTCTCTTTCAACACATCCATCCAATAAGGAATTCTATAATTTATTACACTAATGGGTCAAACTATATAATTTTTAGACTGGAAAGACAATGGATCCACTCCATGCATCATTGATCCAAGTCTTATACTTCATTTCTCATGTATAAATTTTTCAAGCCATGTATTGTCTATGTGCTTTAGTGCTTCATTGCCTCATAATTTGTAGGAATGTACAATGTCTTGTTCCCTCCTATTTTTTATGTGCCATTCCTTTTATTCAGTTAAAGGATTTACAATGAAACATGTATTGCAATATTGGAATTATGGGAAAGTGATGTAGTATTTTTTTGTGAGAATTATTTTCCCTTTACATATGAGAAGTATAGATTTGTTTTGCATTTTGGACACATGGAATTATATTTATGTAATCTTTTATATATGATATTTTGGACATGCATGATATATTTCATAATCAACACTTAAATGCGTCTACAATTTTCTAACATCTTTACATGTACTAGGAAGTACATTGTTTGATGGAAAAAAATTATCCTGTATCAAGATGAATGAAACCAACATTAATGACTAACTAAAAACTAAAAACATTAAATTATTTAACTCATAAATCACATTATAATATAGTACACATCACAATGTATATCTTGTAATAGCCCATTAGGGTGTTTCTTTAACAATTTTTTTTCTAAATACTAACAATCTCTAATACTAAAAAACTAGAAGGAAGCACATACCAAAAACATAGACTAATATACATCAAGTGTGTAATATTTTAAATTATTAAAGAACATGCAACTAACCAACAAAGAACAATTAAATATTCAAATAACTAGTAATCCAAAAAACCAACAATGCATAATTAAATGCTCAAATTCAAAATACATGTAACTCGTAGCTTGTAGAAGTCCGGGGGTGAGAAAATTATGCTCAATATCCTTTAAATCATAATATAATAATATCCCATGAACTAGGCTTCAACTGATCCCATAAAGCATAATATAGAAAGATCCCACGAGCCAATCTTCAATAGATCCATGAACCAATATTTAATAAGTAGGGGGACATTGTGCCAAGGGTTGATTTTCCACCCAACCAATGAAACCACCTTCAAAGGTGTTTTCCCTTGAGTAGGGATCAATATTAATGAGGTAAAGAGATCATATCTCAATAGGAACTTTGATGAATCCAACCCAAAGGTGATCTAGAACAAATAAACCAAGCTTACAAAAGTTCAATTGAGGTGTGGTGGAGAGGCTCATGGACTTGAAACACCTCCAAAAACCATAGGAAGGGGTATTAATACCACCTTCAACTGGTGATCTCAACCAAAATAGCAGTGGAAACCCCCTTCAATCAAGTATCTTACTACCACCTTCAGTTGGTGATCACAACCACAACAACATTAGCGTCCCCACTCAAGCAATGATCGTACTGCCACCTTCAAATGGTGATCAAAACCAAAATAGTAGTGGCCTCTTGCTCTGCAATCATATTGATACCACCTTCAATTGGCGATTGTAATCACAAATTAGTGGTATCCTTCAATTTGGGACCAAAAGAAAACAATACAAGGAGCCAAGAATACCGAGATTTAGTACCTCTTCATGTTACATGTACACCCTTGACCCCTTAATCCACATAGACATGGTTGGAAAAAAAATAGTTCTTCCCAACCAATAAATCTCATAACATGAGCGCATCAATCATACTTAGCTCCACAAATCATTTCCTCATGATCCAACCAACCCAAATAAGGGGTAGGCAACTTATTTTATAGTTCACCTTGATGTTAAATCTTCCGAAGATTTGTCCCCTGGCCTTCCCCTTTACCATGCAAGGGATAATTTGGTCTTGGGGGTGAATTTACAAGTGTTAAGATTAGGGTAAAAGTGAATTATAACCACCCCCCCTTCTACCCATTTACCCAATTTAAGTTTGGAGGTCATGTTCATGTGTCTTTTCACATTTCACAAGATTCCTAGGCATTAGGATCAGATAATCACTCTCATTGAGACAAAATCCCTTCCCTTCAGTGCATTTCCCCATTGTAACCTGTAACAAGTTAGTCCATGTAAGGTATCAATGTGTATGCAACATCATCATCATAATTAATTTCACCATAATATGAAACATATCAATGACAAGGCATCCTACATTTGTATACATCATCAATCATAATATGAATCCAACCAATGGTGAGGTATCCAACACATGAACATCATGAATCAAAATATGAACCATTTAATGGAAAAGTATTTGACACATGTATACTTCATCAATAATAATATGAAACCAATTCAATAGCAAGGTATCCAACACATGTATACTTCATCAATAATAATATGAAATCAATCAATAGCAAGGTATCCAACACATGTACACATCATTAATCATAATATGAACCAATGGATGTCAATGTATCCATCACGTGTATACTTCATCATTAATATATGAACCAATCAATATCAAGGTATCCAACACATGTATACTTCATCATTAATATATGCACCGATAAATAATGAGGTATCCAGTGCATGCACACATCATAATAGGAACCAATCAATGGAAAGGAATCCAACACATGTATACTTTTTTAGTAACATATGAAATCAATCAATAGAAAGGAATCCAACACATGTACACATTATAATATGAACTAATCAATGACATGTTAAATAACAAATGTCTATAGTATCAATAAACCATCATGGACTACTCATGCTAACCATCATCCAATAACTACCCAAGATTCATAGCCATTATCAAGAATATTTAACGCTATCATTAAAAAATATTAGTACCCATCGCTGAGAAAATCACATAGGAGCCTAGATCCATCATATTCAATCATTAGCCAT
>JASDQU010751073.1:2460-23229 GCA_032191745.1 Picea mariana | reverse complement strand
TTGAATGCATATAGTTCACTTTCCATGTTGATTGGACCCAATTTATAGATTTTCTCCTCCACCCATGTGTTTGTGCACTTTGTAGGCCAGTGATCATGTAATTCTTCATGGATTATAATACAAGGGTTTGAACTTATAAATGATTATATTATTTCATTTAGTCATCTCATCATAACCACCACCTATTTCCTAGCAGCCTCTATATTGAAAAAAATGAATTTATTTCTTATATCCCATTCATCCTCATCTGCAATGTTAATGTGCACTTAATATTATTCATTTTTTTACAATAAGGAAAATATATATTCAGTAAAAAACACAATTAGAACCATATATATGTCAAATAAGTATATTGCCTCTTAGAACTCATGTTTCTCCATTTGTTTCACGTTTCTCCTCTGATAATCGCTATTTATCATGATCACAATATCGAATGATTGACACATATACATGGATTTGTTTCAGGAATTTGAACATAAAAAATAAAGATACATTAATAATGTACCTGTGTCCATGCACCCTTCAAGATGTTCTCATTTCCCTACAAAATCATGATGTGTTACTTTAATATATTTGCAATAAAACATATCATATAATTTTGAATCCTTTCTCATTCCTTTTGGTATGTGAATTGGAAAAATTTCGAAGTCATATAGATCATCATCAATATTAGATAGGTATCCATTGAATATATCCTCCTAAATTGATTCAATGCAAGATTCAATCTTATTTTTTCCAATATGTTGGAGACATGCTACAAGGAGGTAGTCTTGTCTCGACTTACTTATTAAAAGATCTCTTCATTTAATAAAAATAGTGATTTGGCTGTAAAAGTGACCTAAGACTTCATAGAGACACTTATGAAAATTTACATAATACCTTGAATAAATTTCCACAACACTACATGAAAAAGAGAAAAATCTTTTTTTCCTTAGTCCCTAACCACAAAAGTAAGAAAAATAGGCATGATGTATTAATTGTTGATGCACCCCAATGACTAATTTGTAAAATGATTTAAAATAATTCAAAAGAGAGGTTATAAATGAGCCAACTCTAATCCTAGGAAATTCATGGATTGTCCAATAAATCACACCATACATTATAAATGTCCTTTCAGGTATATGTCATGGAACATCATGTATATGAATGTTATTCCATAGAAGAAACATCTCCTCTATTGATAGTTCCAAATAAACGCCCATGTCTATAATTTTATGCTTTAGAAGCACAATAAGGGACAACACCAAATTCTCTTTCAACACATCCATCCAATAAGGAATTCTATAATTTATTACACTAATGGGTCAAACTATATAATTTTTAGACTGGAAAGACAATGGACCCACTCCATGCATCATTGATCCAAGTCTTATACTTCATTTCTCATGTATAAATTTTTCAAGCCATGTATTGTCTATGTGCTTTAGTGCTTCATTGCCTCATAATTTGTAGGAATGTACAATGTCTTGTTCCCTCCTAATTTTTATGTGACATTCCTTTTATTCAGTTAAAGGATTTACAATGAAACATGCATTGCAATATTGGAATTATGGGAAAGTGATGTAGTATTTTTTTGTGAGAATTATTTTCCCTTTACATATGAGAAGTATAGATTTGTTTTTCATTTTGGACACATGGAATTATATTTATGTAATCTTTTATATATGATATTTTGGACATGCATGATATATTTCATAATCAACACTTAAATGCGTTTACAATTTTCTAACATCTTTACATGTACTAGG
Organism: Picea mariana; assembly: GCA_032191745.1. NCBI lineage: Eukaryota > Viridiplantae > Streptophyta > Pinopsida > Pinales > Pinaceae > Picea > Picea mariana. Next base: position 21,481 of record JASDQU010751073.1, on the reverse strand, counting down.
AAGTACATTGTTTGATGGAAAAAAATTATCCTGCATCAAACATTAATGAATAACTAAAAACTAAAAACATTAAATTATTTAACTCATAAATCACATTATCATATAGTACACATCACAATGTATACCTTTTAATAGCCCAATAGGGTGTTTCTTTAACAATTTTTTTTCTAAATACTAACAATCTCTAATACTAAAAAACTAGAAGGAATCACATACCAAAAACATAGACTAATATACATCAAGTGTGTAATATTTTAAATCATTAAAGAACATGCAACTAACCAACAAAGAACAATTAAATATTGAAATAACTAGTAATCCAAAAAACCAACAATGCATAATTAAATGCTCAAATTCAAAATACATGTAACTCGTAGCTTGTAGAAGTCTGGGGGTGAGACAATTATGCTCAATATCCTTTAAATCATAATATAATAATATCCCATGAACTAGGCTTCAACTGATCCCATAAAGCATAATATAGAAAGATCCCACGAGCCAATCTTCGATAGATCCATGAACCAATATTTAATAAGTAGGGGGACATTGTGCCAAGGGTTGATTTTCCACCCAACCAATGCAACCACCTTCAAAGGTGTTTCCCCTTGAGTAGGGATCAATATTAATGAGGTAAAGAGATCATATCTCAATAGGAACTTTGATGAATCCAACCCAAAGGTGATCTAAAACAAATAAACCAAGATTACAAAAGTTCAATTGAGGTGTGGTGGAGAGGCTCATAGACTTGAAACACCTCCAAATACCATAGGAAGGGGTATTAATACCACCTTCAACTGGTGATCTCAACCAAAATAGCAGTGGAAACCTCCTTCAATCAAGGATCTTACTACCACCTTCAGTTGGTGATCACAACCACAACAACATTGGCATCCCCACTCAAGTAATGATCGTACTACCACCTTCAAAATGTGATCACAACCAAAATAGTAGTGGCCTCTTGCTCTGCAATCATATTGATACCACCTTCAATTGGTGATTGTAATCACAAATTAGTGGTATCCTTCAATTTGGGACCAAAAGAAAACAATACAAGGAGCCAAGAATACTGAGATTTAGTACCTCTTCATGTTACATGTACACTCCCAACCCCATAATCCACATAGACATGGTTGGAAAAACAATAGTTCTTCCCAACCAATAAATCTCATAACATGAGTGCATCAATCATACTTAGCTCCACAAATCATTTCCTCATGATCCAACCAACCCAAATAAGGGGTAGGAAACTTATTTTATAGTTCACCTTAATGTTAAATCTTCTGAAGATTTGTCTCCTGGCCTTCCCCTTTACCATGCAAGGGATAATTTGGTCTTGGGGGTGAATTTACAAGTGTTAAGATTAGGGTAAAAGTGAATTATAGCCACCCCCCCATTCTACCCATTTACCCAATTTAAGTTTGGAGGTCATGTTCACGTGTCTTTTCACATTTCACAAGATTCCTAGGCATTAGGATCAGATAATCACTCTCATTGAGACAAAATCCCTTCCCTTCAGTGTGTTTCCCCATTGTAACCTGTAACAAGTTAGTCCATGTAAGGTATCAATGTGTATGCATCATCATCATCATAATTAATTTCACCATAATATGAAACATATCAATGACAAGGCATCCTACATTTGTATACATCATCAATCATAATATGAATCCAACCAATGGTGAGGTATCCAACACATGAACATCATGAATCAAAATATGAACCATTTAATGGAAAAGTATTTGACACATGTATACTTCATCAATAATAATATGAAACCAATTCAAGAGCAAGGTATCCAACACATGTATACTTCATCAATAATAATATGAAATCAATCAATAGCAAGGTATCCAACACATGTACACATCATTAATCATAATATGAACCAATGGATGTCAATGTATCCATCATGTGTATACTTCATCATTAATTTATGAAACAATCAATATCAAGGTATCCAACACATGTATACTTCATCATTAATATATGCATCGATAAATAATGAGGTATCCAATGCATGCACACATCATAATAGGAACCAATCAATGGAAAAGAATCCAACACATGTATACTTTATTAGTAACATATGAAATCAATCAATAGAAAGGAATCCAACACATGTACACATTATAATATGAACTAATCAATGACATGTTAAATAACAAATGTCTATAGTATCAATAAACCATCATGGACCACTCATGCTAACCATCATCCAATAACTACCCAAGATTCATAGCCATTATCAAGAATATTTAATGCTATCATTAAAAAATATTAGTACCCATTGCTGAGACAATCACATAGGAGCCTAGATCCATCATATTCAATCATTAGCCATCAAGGATACATCCATTAGATTACACATTTTTCCTAAGGAAATTATTTTTTGACATAGGATCACCCTGAAAGAGGATTCCAACCAACAATCCAAAAAATTAAGGTGTCCCCCTCTCAATATGGTTGCAACATCAAAGCCAAATGTGGGTTAAGTGTAAAACTTCTTTACTCCAAGTTCCTAAATCACACATCATCTTATTTGGTCATAATATTTCCACTATCAATCACCATGATATGAATGTCATCATATACCAACTTAATCACATTAGTACCATTAGATCCATATGAATCAATTGTAATTCCATCAATACCATTGAGAGTATTAGTTAATGTAATCATTGCCAATCCACTTTAGCATCATGGACTCATCATCAACATAGTTAATTTCATCAGATCATTGTCAATCTTCCTATGCCATTATCGAGCATTGAACTGTGACATCAACATGAATCACACATTGGTCATCATGTACCAACCATTAAATTTCATATCAATTTTCACCATTGATCTACAAATCAGTTGTATAGTATCAATATCATCAACCTTTCAATGTCTTCATGGTCATATTAACACTCAAGGCATATTTCATCAATATTTTCATTAATCAATGAACAACAATGATTCATAACATTGTTGGATCAAATCCTCATCAATTAACTTCCTAAGATTGATAATCATAAGTGGGGACAATTCAGGGTTATTGAAAAATGTTGTTGATGCCATTATTCCTCATTGCTAATTAGAGTAATTCTTTGAATTATTCACATCTTTAGTCATAGCTTCTTTATATCATATTTATCATCATGGTTGTATAAAGATAATCACATAAATTTGTTGTCAATAACTACTCATGATATCACCGATAAATCAATTCTACAACCTTTGTTCTATTACCCCATCAATAATGTAAAATCCTCATAGCACCAACTCTTAAATTTGAATTCTTAAAGCACCATTGAGCACAATCACTAGATTAACATCCCAATTTAATTGAATTTTTATTTGTATCGATGGTATTAACCCAAGTCATCAACTTAATKCCATCCAATCATCAAKGTTAATTCATTATCTACTATATGTCAATCRACAATATTCAATGGTCTACTTCAACACAATGATCCAAGGTCCAAGATTTCCCACACACATACCTATATGTCTACTTAATGAATACTTATGAAAAACATAGAAGTGAGGAACATTACTCTACCAAAGCTATGCAATAAAAGGGTAGTACTATATTCACATGGATCGGGTTAGGAGAAGGGCTCACCTAGATTGATTCTACCTTAAGTCTTGGTTTTGTGGGAAAGGGTGTTTCATAGACGTTTCTTAAGGTATCTAGGAAAGACATAGTCTAAATTGAAAATAATTTAATCAAATGAAATTTAAACTAAGACACCTCCATCAAGGTTGTCTCTATGTTATATAGGTGAATATGTAACTAATCAAGGTCCACTAATAATAGAATGCAACTAAATAAAAATATAAGTACACTTATTTTTTTTTCACAAAGGATGACAATTGAATCTATGGGGATAGAAGTGACTATGTCAATTTCCATAGTGAAATGAAATTTAAAATTGAGGAGAGCCAACATGTTAGAATGATGTAAGGAACACTATTCTTATTTGAGAGAGTCACATTAATTTCATGACAACCTAGAGACCTAGATCATCATAATTCAACTTTAATTCATTTCATTTAAACTCACATTTGTTTGAACCCAAAAACATAGGAGACACTAGACTATATATAACATCTTATGTTAATTATTACACATTAATATATTCATACCTTATATCATATGTATATGATTAGCATGCTACATGTACATGTATATATAGAACATGTCTTATACTAATAAGACATAATATACATGCACAATACTTGCATACAAATTTCGCCTCTCTCTCACACTCACACACATAAATTGGAACACCTAAAATAATACCACATGATCAATAATTCAAATACGTGACATATTAAAAACACTACTACATTACATAATGTGATACAACCTCTAACCTACATATTACTTATACTTAACACTATACATACATAGCATGTATATAACTCATATAATACCATATCACACATTAATTTACACCATACCACACATTATAGAATAATATTGCATATTATTCATACAATTATATTATTAGTCATACCATTATACCACACAATTATAACCCACCTTTATACTATATCATTATTCACATGATACCATTATACTATATATTATACCACCCACCCACCCACCCACCCACCCACACACACACATAGCTTGGTTGTTTACTTTGAGTGGTTGAGTGTTGTGAATTATAAGCAAGAGATCACGAGGTCAAGTCCCTAGGATGGCTACCTCTGTGGATATTGGACCTCTGTAACAACTCCTCTGTTACGACATAAAAGTAATTGAGAAACAGTAAGAGATGTATATATATATTTTTAAACATAAATAAACATCATTGAACAAGTGAAACATGATAGTAACATACATCAACAATACACATTCTTTTTCTCCATTTCATTTCACAACTAGATTTAAATACCACTTTAATGCATCGAGGATCTGCCGCTTCACATAAAATAACATACAAAACTACCCACCTAACCTATCCTGCAAGGTTAGGACCTCTAAGACACATAATCAACGCTCAAGTCTAGGATTCATCCGATTGATTTTGACCATTTAAGGTCTCAAAACTAGCGACTGTTCTAAGGAACAAGGAAGTATCTTATTCCCGTAACTTTAATCTATCCAGAGATCAATTATAAATTCTAACTTTCTTAACTACAATTTATTCTACACAGAAAATATGGTAATAATTTCACTTCTTCATAGTGCCAATTCCTACTATTTCAACAATTCATAATATGACTCATTTAAGGATTACAAAGTAATTCAATAAAATCAAGCATAACTTAACACTAAAAAAAAGGTCTTCAATGTGCAACCTGTTAAAATGACAGTTCCAGTCTTACACAAGTTTATTAGAAAAAGTGTGACAACCCTATAGGGTACAACCCAGTAGATAGGAATCTAGACAACATCATAATTTAGAAGAGGAAATAAAAACAGAGTAAAACAATCAACACAAGTGCAACCATAATCTTACTTTGTACCTTGTGAACTAACTGACCTTTTAAGAATAAATTCTACAAATCTAGATAGTCTTTTCTAAGATTGAGTTGAGAAAAAAACTAAAAGAAACTTGAAGTCTCTCTTACGGGTGTCATAGTAAAACACTTTCAAAGACCACTCCAGGGATGCATAGACAGGCTCCTTGAAATCTTGGGGTTTCAGAAAAACAACTTTCGAATGCACATAGACCCTCTCAAGTTGGGCTGAGGTCTAAATTTCAGAAGTACAAAGCTCAGGAGAGATAATGTTGTCTTACACAGGGGATGCACAAAGTACACACTCAACAAATAGAATCCAGAGCTCAAGAGGGATGCACTATTAAGTGATGGAGATCAATTCAAGGTAAAGCTCAGGAGAGACAATGTGTGCAGGGTTCAAAAGAAAACAAAGGTTGAAATCCCTTCAAAGGAAACTGGTGGATAGGATCAGATCATGGGGAAATCATATTCCCCATGATCCTCCGATCAGATAAAATATGTGCACTTGTTAAAATCGATAGACCTTCGAGCTTCGTCAATTCAGTAGATTCAAGCTATTTACCTTAAGAGAACCCCGAAGTCTGAAGTTACAAAGTGATATACACCGTAAATCAGTGAGTGATTTCTAGCCGTTGGATCTGCAAGAGTTCGACGATTCGACGAGTTTGATTTTGTAAAGTTTAAGGGTTGAAAAACCATGAAGCTTTGAAGTCTCGAAGTGAAGGATAGTCGTAGATCTAGTAATCGATTGATATCTGTCATATCTGGTAATCGACACTTCGGTAAAAACTGAGACAAGAAGCTAAAGGTCAAGGAACTACCGGAGTCCCGAAGTCCGCATTAAATCCTTATCATCCAACGCTAGGTACATGTGTCTGTGGATTCCAAGTATTCATAATTCAGTCGTTTGGGAGGTGGTGGGTGAAAGTTGTTTTGGTGAGTAAAGTCCTGAACTCTCAAAGCCCAGAAATAATCCTGACCATTGCCAAAAGTTTAACAAGGGTTGTCTGATTTGTGGCTTCGACCTTCGCAAATTCAGAGGGAATGAGAGTTGCAACAACCAAATATTCTGAATCCCAGAGCCATGGAGTTCCTCATGGCCATAGATCTGAGTGAGGTGTGAAAATCGTTGATCTCTTAGTTATTCGGGATTTGGCTCTCCAACAAAGTTAAGAGGTTTTTGTTAAGGATTATGAAGACCCCAAAGTTCGAACTACATGAGTAAACATCATCCATATATCTAGTGACTGATCAAGGACCGTTAGATCTTCGATCTTTGGTCCTTTGAAGGTTTGGTAGTTCGACACTCTAGAGGCAAACTGGTTGTTGTTGCAAAAGTGAGAAAACTCATGGAGTTCTGAACTCTGGAGTGAATGTCAACCGTTAATCAAGGAGAAAGGTCAGTCGTTATATTGGTTTACTAAAAGTTAACTGTTGTGAGTGGGAAATACCTATACGAACTAGCACTTAGGGTTTAATTATGCATGCAGAAAAGACTTAAAGATTTCTACATTCTATTGTCGTCCCAGACCTAATCCCCATTATTCTTAAGCAAATACATAGTTAAGAAGATCAAGTGAGCATACCTTATTTCAGGCATTTGATGTAGATCCTTCCTCACGCTTGATCGCTTTTTGATTGCAGATATCCTCCCAAGGATGACCTGCATTCACACAAAACAAACAACAAACTCCACATGCATTTGATATATAGATTAGTGGGTTAGAGATTCAATAAACAAGTATGCAATAAACCATGAAAACCTCATATGGTGGGATGGGAAAAGTATTTCTTTATTATTAACTTCAACAAATCAAATTACAATGATGAAGCCGACCACTGCTCCATGAACCTGGTCTTGGGCTCCTCTTCAACTATCCTCCAACTTCTTTTCTCTATCTTTCTCTTTGCACAAGGATGGCTAAAGGGTTGGGACAAAGGGAATGCACAATCAGGNTAGGTATTTGGATGAACCCTCAGCCATGCATGGCCAAAAGGTTTAGTTAACTCACCCAAAGCTATGTGTTCTGTCGACAACTTTCCTTTTTTCATGCTTTTGTAGGTACACACGGGCTGTTTTGGGTCAGCTAGCGTGTACACGCATTCAGTAATAGAGCAGGGTGCATGGGCCTTTCTAAAAAGTGTTTTCAAGAAGAGTTGTTCATCAATGCTTTGGAAAAGAAGGAATCTGAGATGGCTTGATGCCAGGTAAGCATGTCTGGTGAAAATTAGGGTTATAACAGATGCCCCCTAATGTGTGAGGTAAGAAGAGCATCTAATTTCCAAAATACATTAACAATATTTATTGATGTGCTGAACAAGTGAGCCCAGGGACCAGAAATCGGGAGGCGCCGTCTGCAAAAATAACAATTGTCTCACCAAGGTGGGCATACCCATGCTCGGGATAAAATAAAATCATGGCTACCAATCAAATACATTGTAGATCCATGTCATATAACTATATAAAGTGTAGCTAAAAACTATACACAATGGAGCTACATCTTGAAATCAAAAATATATACATGTAGAGTATCCATCGCCTTAGAAGCTGATAAGGCCTGATGGCTGGAGATGAGGTCTTCAAAGCTCGAGAAACAACTTCAAAATATTCAAAACTCGGGTAGGAGTGTAATATGAGTGTACGAATTCACTACCCATAGGTCTTTGACGACTCGTCGGTCATGGACTAGAGAATATTGATGATCATACTGAAGGCTTCATTGATTTTGAACAATGACTTGATTGGACATTCAGGATGGCCGGGTATGAGGGCAAGAGACAAATTGCAGAGGGGCCGACTCAGGCTTGGTAAAAACTTCCCTTGGACAACAACATGACAAATGATGAGACTCAGACAACCTGGCATTAACATAAGTTTACGAGGCAGGAGGCAACAAAAACTCTCCATATGTTTGGAAGAATAACCAAACAGAGGAGGACACAACTCTATGTAGCGAGAAAATCTTCCTAAGGTCATATTAAATCCCAGAGTTTGACGAACAAACGGAAAGATGTGCTTTATCCAAGGGTGACTTATTGTGCTGCCAATAAAGAAAATACTTTTCCCTTCCTCTTTTTGGGGCATATTTGATTTTTTTTGTCTTTTTCAATGATTTTGGAAAAAAGAATAAAAGAATATTACATTACAATGGAGGAACGAGTGTTACAAACATACAAGTTGAAGGTGCAAGGAAAAGACTGATGTTCAGAGCAATGACACTCGAGAAAAATCCTCCGGGGGCCAAAGGTGTCAAGACACAGAGGCAAAGTGATACAAGGCTTGTGTATAATGCATGCTTCAGATGGTTCAGTTGAGAGAAACATGGAGCTGACATTTAGACCAAAGACATAGGTATGCAAACACGGTTAACAAAACACACAATGGTAACGTATTTTGATGTAAGTTTAACGAGTCTAGAGAAGGTAAGCTCGACGATTTTTCATATTTAGAGAGTCTGAAAAAACGTAAAAGGAGACTCCATTGGGGTACCTTTTTCAAAGGTAGTCTAGTCGGTTCGAAAAAGGGGTAAACTAGCACTGATAATACATCTATTCAAAACCATTTTAACGAGTGTGATAAAGACAAGATCACTCGATCATTTTTTCATTTTTAAGGAGTCTGAAAAAAGATTAACTATGGACTCCGTTAGGAATGTTCTTCTGGACCAGTTTAATGAGTGTGAAATAATAAGGTCACTCGACGATCTTTTCAATTTTAGGGAGTCAGAAAAGAGCTTAACTATGGACTTTGTGCGGGTTCCTTTTTCGTAAATTTAGTCCCTCATGCCCGAAAAAGGGTTAAAATGATACCTGAGAGTACTCTTCTAGAGAACTGAAGTTCCATAGAGTATACCTTTGTTCGTACAGTTGATCGTCCGGACCAAAAAAGGGGTAAACTACCACCGGACAAATGTGACTTCAAATTTCAGTTTAACGAGCGTGAAAGGCCACAAGATCACTCGACAATATTTTCATGTTTAGAGGGTCTGAAAAGGGCTTAAAATAAGACCCGTTATGTCTTTTGGGAGTCTTGAGGGTGAGGTCAAGAGTGAAAAGGAATCATGCAAATGAGGCTCAAACTCATAATCAGGAAAAACAACAAGGACTCCCGAGCCTACAGTAATTATAGACAACATGGACACCATAATGCAACCAGGATCTACCTAGGGCATCCATGTTCCGGTAAGATCTACCAACAAATCGTGACACTTCTAAAGCAACAATGATGGTTCTATGTCACAACCTGATGGGATCGATCCTATGGAAAAGGAAAAAAGACAATGAGATACAAAATTCAGGGTAGAAACCTAACCTACATGCTCAAGTTGATCATCTGAAATTTTTCCATGGACCGTCAAAAGTTATCCAAAACTCCAAAAAATTGTCTTGATACCCGATCATACCCCTCCAATGCAACTCCTGAATCACTCTAAATGGTTTTTGTTTTAAAGAAAATGATAAAGGGGGCCAAAAAAGTGACAAAAAGAGGCCAAATTTTTTATAAATAGAAGCTAACAGCTCATTATCACCATTGCTAATTTGGAAATTGACTCTGAAGCCCAAAAACCCCCTTTGATAAAAGTGGTGATTCCGAGAGCTACAGTGGACGAAACGACCATCTGTCTGGACCAAGTAAGTACAAACTCTCTTATCTTGCAATTTAAATCTTTATTTTTTCTTTGGGTTCCATGTTTTGGGGGGGCGTTGACCTTCAAAAGGTCGGCCCTATGTCCACACGGGCTATCTTAAGACATGTCGCATGTACATTCGGGCAGAGTAAAAAATGCATGCATGTACACACGATTGTCAACATTACAGCCTGTGTGGACCCCCTTATTGAATGGAAAAAGTTTAAAAAACAAGGGTTAACCCTCCTGAACCTTGTTGTTTTGCAGGATGTATGTTCACTGGAGAGAAAGAGAGGATGAGGAGGTTAGTGAGTTGGTCGGGGAAGAACCCAATGCTGTAGATGCCTTGATGCAAGGTGGGCTGCTCAAGTTCTTCTTATGTCCTTTTATGTGAGCACAACCTAGGCTACTGAATGCCTTGGTTGATTATTGGCATCTGGATGCAGAGGCATTTATGTTAGAGGGGCAGTCACTAGTGTCCACGATAGAGGATATATATTTTTTGACTGGCATCTCCAGGAGAGGGGAACTAGTCAACTTCCAAACATTTCCTTCGGGGTCGCATAACATAGTGGAATTGATAGGAATTTACTATGAGGGTGGTACAGACTGCTCGAGCTCATAGGTGTGCATAAGCAAGATTACTGACTTATTGCTACAGGCGATTGTGTTTCTTATTGGGCGAATTATTGGTTCTGCAGCTCTACATCAGGCGTCTTGTGCACAGATGAACTATGCAGTCCAATGCTTAAATGCACAAATATTTGACTGGAGCACAACATTGTTAGATTGTATGAAGAGGCAGTTGACAGATTTCCGGTCGCGGACACAAAGGACCATTCTATGCTCTTTCTTCTTTGAAAGAGTTCTGAGCTTCAGTCCTTGAGTAGTGGTATGAGGACATCATGCCTCTCTTCCTGCAGTTTGTAGATGGGCAGTGTTACTGCCACGACATGGTGGTGGAAGGACCAATGAGTCCTTCAACGATGATTTCTTCGCTTGGTTTTCATGACAAATCCCAGGCATAGAGGATTACCCTTATGATGGGATTGATTTCTCGAGAGATCACGAGATACTAGTACCTCCTGGTGAGGAGAGAGGAGAGATGGGTAAGTTTACATCATTGTTTTGTTGTTTTTTTTTTGTGAAACATATGTAATTTTTATGTTGCTTTTGTTATATATCATTTTTTTTTATACCAGAGTATTTGACAGATATGTGTTTATTGTGTGTAGATGTGGGACCAGTGCGACCTGCGGACTATGCGAGGAACATGTGTCATCCTCGGCCAGGGGCCACACCTGCCGCCGCAGGGGGACCAACATCAACATGATATCTTCCAGCTGGGGAGGCTGAGAGGGTGTTGAGACGAGTTGAGCGGAACTTTACTGCGCTCACTTGCATGGTCCCTATGGCAGAGATTGAGGATCTTCCACCATCTATGCAGCCTCATGTAGTGGGGGCACCATGGACGTGGGTCCGATTGTTTCAGCATTTGGCAAATGCTGTTGATCAGTACAATAGGGCCCACATGCCCTGACCTTAGTTAGAATTTTCACGTGCCGAGAGCAGTACTTGTATATATTTTTTGAGGGCATAAGCCCCGTGACTCGTTATTGGTCATATTTTTGAGGCGCTTGCGTCCACCTATGTACTTTGGTGACTATGATGTTATATATGGATTTTTATGTCTTATGGATCATTTTTGAAAAACATGTATTTACATGTTTATGTGTATGTCCGTTCATATGTGTGCAAGATGCCAATCTAAAATTTGATTAGCTAGAGTATCTGTAATTTGGTTTAATCTCCTAGGAACATGAAAATATGTAATATAATCAATGCTTTGTTCTAAGAGACATACCCTAAGTAATCTTCGGTGTAAAGTTGGATCATGAACATGGTAGAATCTATTTAACTGAGACACAACCAACTGAGCGTCAAGATAAACCCGGAGATGAGAGATACCAAATGACAAGGCGTCACGAAAAAAATCAATAATTTCACTATACTCGGTGACATTATTTGTGGTGTCACCTAAGCATATACCTCTGGAAGATAATAACTGGCCTCGAGGTGAAAAAATTACCCAAGTTGCGGAGGCAAGCTTCCGAGTGTGTCGGCTAGCACCGTCTGCATACCCAATGAACACCTCAAATTCACTTGACATCTGCCATAGTGACGAAAGATACATAAAAAATGACACGTCCATAACACTAAAAGAAACTAGAAAGTAATAGTACAAAGACTATACATATGTTACAAAAAGTTACCCNGTAATACTTATTGAGGTAGAGTCCATTTCTAGGCTCTGCCAAAGCATTCCCTTCAAAGTCAACCAGACGATAAGCACCCTTTTTTAGAACCTCTTTTATGATGAAAGGTCTGAACCACATGGGTTTGAATTTTCCATCCCCCAGGGGGTCCTTATCTTGGTCATAGACCAGGACAAGGTCGTCTTCAGTGAAAATCCAAGGATGAACAGACCTATCATACTGAAACTTGAATTTATGTTTGTGAGCCTTGTTGGACAGGGCCGCATCACGACGCTGCTCAAGGTATAATAACCGCTCTTTAAGTGAAGAAGTGTCTGGAAATAATTGTACTGCCAACTTTAAGGACAGGATCTAACATTCAATAGGCAAGACTGCTTCCAGCCCGTAAACGAGTTGAAAAGGTGAGAAACCGGTTGCAGTCTTAACAGACGTTTGGTAAGCCCATAATGCTGAGTATAACATTAGATGCCAATTTGACTTGGCTGAGTTGATCATTCGCTGTAGGATGGTCTTAAGAGATTTATTCACAGCTTCCACCTGACCATTTTCTTGGGGGTTGTAGGGTGACAAATGTTCTTGCCATAACCCAAGCTTTGATGTTAACTTGGTGATCATCTGGTTCTGAAAGTGACTGCCATGGTCAGTGACAATCTCCCTCGGGACGCTGGACCTTGCTATTATCTGGATGAATAAAAAGAGAGTTGCAGTCTCTCCATCATCTTTAAATGTTGGCATAACTTTGACCCACTTCGTAAAGTAGTCTACAACTACGATGATATAATGATGCCACCTTTCTGAAGGAGGGTTGCATGTAGTGTAATCAATCCCCCACTTGGTGAAGGGACCAACTGTGATGATAGGAAACATGGGAGCGGGATGTGCCCTCATCTTCCGAGAGAATATCTGGCATGGGTGCCACTTATTGATCGATTCGATGCAATCTTTGATTAGTGTCAGCCATAAGTAATCTACTCGTAGAATCTTTTGGGCTATTGCCAACCCAGAAAAATGACCGCCACACACTCTGGTATGGTAATTGTTAAGCACGATAACTGCTTCTTCGTGAGTGAGACATCGGTGTATGATGCAGTATACACCTCTCCGATACAATGTATCATAGAGTATGAGATAATTCTTAGCCTAATAGCGTATACGTCAACGCTCATCACGAGAAGCAGAGGTGGAACACTTCAAAGTCTGGAGATAGATAAGTATATCTTCGTACCAAGGATCCAAAGAGGTGATAAAAAACATATCTCCTCTGATAGGCAACGCTTTGGGCACAAAATCACCTGACTCAACCGAAAGTTTCGAAATAAGTTCTGCGAAGACCAGTGACTTTTTGGATTTCACTGAAATGAAATCTAAGTCAAACTCTTGGAGGACAACTATCCATCTACTGATCTTTCCTCCTATTACCTGTCGTTTCAACATGTACTGTAATGGATTCACGACAGCAATGACGGTGGTCTTGTGAAACAAAACATAATGACAGAACTGTTGAACAACATGAACTGTTGCCAACACAAGTTTTTTGATATGAGAATAATTGAGTTCTGATCCTACGAGGCCTCGAATCAGGTAATAAATCACATATTCTGAGAACAATTCATCCTCCTGAACTAAGACCATGCCGATGGTTGACTCTGCTGCAGCCAGGTATAATAAGAAATCTTTGTTATAGTTAGGTGGCTGAAGCATAGGGGCAGTCGTGAGGGCATGTTTCAACACATCGAAAGTGCATTGGGCGACATCGTCCCAATGAAAAGGAACTTATTTCTTCAGTAAGCGCATAAATCCCTTTGTGATCTTGGCATAGTTGGCGATGAAATGTATTAAAAAGTTCACCTTGCCCTGTAGACTCTGAAGTTGAAGGATTGTGCATGGGGGAGTAAACTAAATTATTTCCTCAACCTTGAGAGGATAGACCATGATCCCTATTATTGATACTATGAAACCTAACAAACGTCTTGATGTTACACAAAAACTGCACTTGTTTGGATTCAAGTGAATACAGAAGTAGCGACAACGCTCAAAGATAAGTCGGAGGTGTGTGGGATGATCCGTTCTCTTGTGAGATCGAGATGCTAAATCATCTAAATAGGCCTTGACTATATGCTTGAGGTCATGGAAAGAAAAATACATGGCCCACTGAAAGGTCGCTCCAACATTTTTGAGACCAAAAGGCATCTTATGATACGTGAATGTACCCCATGGATATATGAATACCATTTTGTGCTAGTATTCGGGTTTGATTTGTATTTGGTTATATCCCGAAAAACCATCCATCAAAGAGAAGGCCTCGCAACCTGCACATTCATCAATTATCTGGTCGATGAATGGTGTGGGAAAATTATCTTTGGGACAAGCCTTGTTCAAATCATGGAAGTCTATACATACACGAATCGTGCCTTATTTTTTATTGACCGGTACGGGGTTTGACACCCATTGGGTCAAATGGATAGGATAGATAAAACCATATTTTAGTAGTTTCTCAACTTCAACCTTAATAGTTGCTGCTTTCTTGGGGTTAACTGGACAAAGCTTCCGTTGGACAGGCTTGGCATCTGGATAAGTTGTGATTTCATGTTCGACTATTTTTGGATCGATGTCTGGCATTTCCTTGTAAGACCAGGAAAAAACATCGCTGAATGCTTTAAATAGATATGTGTAGATTTGAATCTCTTCAGGGGAGTAGTCAGCTCCGACTAAAACATTCTCCATGACGCCAGGTGTTCTGGAGATATTGATCGGTATGGTTTCAACGATGGTTTCCATATTACCCTCAGCATAGACCTCGTGTGTAGCTAAGGGATTAATAGGACAAGACCTATCTCTAGTCATAGTCAAGGTGAATTTTCCAGCTTCGATTATGCTTAACTCTGGGAGGAAGTATGATCTGTGATGAAGATTATCCCAGGGTCTGTCCAGACTAGTCATTGCTTCAATTACTTCTTCGTCAGAGGGCAAGACTAAGTCTAACGAATCGGTGGCAGCGAGAGAACCTTGAGCCCAAATAGGCTCTAGAAACGGATCTAACTCTTGTGCAAGAGTTGGATCTGGGTTGGATGAAGCTTGCTGGACTAAAGAGTACACTACTTCAGCTGCAGACAAGGGCATGGACATGCCCGGGTTCCCTGTCCCCTCCATCGTGGCCGATGGGGAAGGAAGTATCCACGGATCGGTGAAGTAAGTCGTGTGAAATGACGAAACTTGGAAAATCTCAACCTTATGGTGGTCAGATATGAACTTGACATCGCCTTGAGGGGGCGGGTAATCGAAGGTATCCATCAAAGATGGGCACAAACTCACCCCTACGTTGACTATGCCTGGTTGAGGATTATCAATCATCGGGACCATAGACACCCCCAATGAAGGGTCAGGTCTGGATAAAGACAATTGATCAATGGTCACAATTCAGTCCTCGTGTGGAAACAACAAGACCTGGAAAACTATAGCAACCATTGCTTGCATGGCATAATTCCAACTCCTTCTTAACAAGAGATTGTAGTCGAGGGATGCGTCGACTACTTCTACCTCGATGCACATGGTATTCCCTCCCAACTGCACGGGGAAAGAGGGAATGATACCATGTGGTTGGAACAAATGATCGTAGAAAGAAATGAGAAGAGTAGGCGAAAGAGACAAAACGGGTTGGCCAATGGCCTTCCAACATGCCAACAACATAACGCATGTTGAGGCGCCCTCATCAACCATCGTGCGGAAAATTTTCTGAGTAAAATTTTTCATGGGGTGAGCCACTACTATCTGAAACACTATGTGGTAAGGAAGACGAGGTTTTAAGTCAGTTGTATCTAGCATGATGGTACTTGGATTACAAGTCTCGGTAGATCCTAAAGTGGTTAACAAAGCTTTTCTCTGGGAAGGGTAGCTTTGGAGGACCTCCAAAGTGGACATCGTACAAGGGGTTTGAGACAAATCCTCCACCACAAAATAGTTCTGGGCGGTCCTTGCGTTTGGGTTGTGAGAATATTTTTTGAACATGCCTTTTGGGATGCATGTCATTGTTTCACCCAAAGTCTTCTCAATATGTAGAGGAAGAGATGGGAGTTTGGCTTCTTTTCCCTTCTCAAAAGTGCTTGGTTTACTGTAGTCATGCACTCTCGTTGATATAAAAGCATCACCCTTCATCATATATACATTGACAGATGTGGGATTGTTCGAAGACGGAGAGGGTCCTTGGTTGCCCCCTTCTGCACTTGTGGAGGCTTGGGTTAGTTTTTGCCCATGCTGAAAAGGATTGGTTAACACAATAGGCTGTTGCTGTGTCACAAAATTTTGGGTCTCTGCAAGCCAAGGACATTGGTGGGTCGGGTGGTATTCCGCGCACAGGTTGCATGGATACCTCGCCTTCCGTTTCTCATTGTTGCCCCCGCCAACATTATTAGTGGGTTTCTTATCCCCCTTACCCTTCTTTCGTTGTTTTTTCTTTCCTTCAGGCTGCTGGGTGGCCTTTGGATTTTTCGATTTCACTGTGTGTACATCCGACGTTTTAGTAGGGGGAGCAGCCAAAACAGTAGTTTGGCTGGACGCTGTGTGTTGTATAGACAATTGTTGCAATTGCTTCGTCAATTGCTTAGCGGGCTTTGTTTGTGCTGAACCAACAATATCATCGGCATGTGTCCCAAATCTCTATTTGGATTTATCAAGTATTGATCATGGTGCATCTGGGAATATCTCGTATAATAAACCAGACTGAGAATAGATGAGCTCAAGATGTTGAGCTCTCATGATGGCGTCTTCTTTGGAAAACACTCCTGATGTCGCGACGTCTTTGGATAACTGTGGGACCAAAGACTTAAGGAACCACTCGAGCATGAATGCTGGTGGGACTGGCACCTTAATTAAACTCTTCTGACGTCTCCATTCTTGGATGTGATCAGAGATATGGTCTGCTTTTGTTTGTGCGAAATTGGCCAACAATTCTGTGCCAGCGTCGTATCTCACAGGTAATTGGAAATGGTTTAGGAAGGCCATTACCAATTCACTGAAGGAAGAGTATCTTGAGTGGTCGATCTCAATGTACCATTTCACGACACTCCCAATGAGATTACATTGAAACAATCACAACTGCACAGAGTCGTCTTTCAATGAGTTAGATGAGCACCAAAGGTGGAAGGTAGTCACATGATCACCTGGATCTTCGTTCGGCTTGGATTCAAAATTTGGTATGTCCGAAGGAAACTTCGTCGACATAGGGGTCCAACGCAGATCATGATAGATAGGGTCATTCAACAACCTTGTCAAGTCTGGAAAATGCAAGGTTGCCAAAAAAGGTAGTTTGGGTTGTTGGTGATAAGCTGGTTAAAAGGGACCTGGAGTTTGATTGGCACCAGGTTGCCAGGAAAAGTTCAGCTGCTAGCATGGTTCTGGTAAAAACCATGGCCATGACCAGCGTATGGATTCTGCATGTGAGGAGACATCATTGGCTGATTCCTAAAATAGGACATAGATGGATGGGCGTGCATTACATTTGGATGACTTTGGGAAGCGTTGCCCCATGCTGATCCCGTGGGGATAGGCATAGTACCTTGTCTGGGGTTCCATTGACTCTATAAATAATTTCCCCATATCGACATTCCTGATGAGGGAATGGATCCCTGCCAAGAATTCCAAGGCCCTGATGTGGAAGAAGTTCCTGGGTTTTCCCCCTGTGCAAGAATAATACCCTACATAGGAATAGGTTGTCCAAAACCGGGGTTGCCCCTAGTCGGGAAAGCAGCTGACGAGAAGGAGTTGTTACCAAATGCATCGAACAAAGAAAATGGTGTCGAACCTATTGGCATATTATGCGAAGGTGGTCCTTGACTCCCTTCTCCAAACAAACTATGGTGTGCAGGTGGCTCGACGGATTGCTGATGCGTGCCACCGAGCGAAGGGGACGAAGGAGGTATATGAACTCCCCCATAAGGGAAAGCGTTAAAAGGAGCTGAAGTGCCCCCCATGTGGCCTTGCAGAGGAGCGTTAGATCTCCCTGCCCCCAGACCTAAAGTCTGTGAAGTGGAGTAGGAAAGTATATGACTTGTACCTAAGCTAGGCATCCCGTATGAGAACGGAGGGCCTGTCGCACTTGGTGGGAAAGGGGTTGTGGCCACTGCCATAGATGGGATCGGACCAATATGAGAGGTAGAGGTGGTCAATACCATGGTGGCTTAGACCGGTGATGGTGGGTTAGGAGGTGGAAACTCTCCTGTGGTGACAATCGTAGTGGGAATTGAAGAATTCCCATAGGGAGTGACAACATTTGTTTCCATTGTTGCATGCAACACTGTTTGGCACTCATAAGGGTGAATCGATACGATGATGGGTGCCAAAAGATCAATGGTTGGAGTTTCAGGTGGACCAAGATATTTCACTCCAAAGTCTAAAACGGTCGTTTCCTCCGGATGTTGGTCGGGCACAATTTCTTGTGACCTGGTCATTTCAAAAGACCCTTGTTGGTCTAGCTTTCACCTTAGTGGTGGCGGGGGTGGCTCCAGTGTAATTGGTGATAGGCCAATAAGCCTTCATGACCGACGGATCTCGTGATCCTCCACTATGTGAGAATATCAAAGACACTCTAGGGCTGTCTATTCGTTCAAAAAACAATACACACTAAAAAAGTCCCTACAAGATAAAACAAGCAAACACTAA